>JAFBJS010001760.1:97909-116531 GCA_016785265.1 Paraplagusia blochii | reverse complement strand
TTCTGACAGGTGATTATTTAAAAAGCATCCAATGCTAGGATAAAATTGTTCTGTTGAACTCCTAAGTGTAGGCTCATAAATAAGAATTATAAAGGGATTTAATCTAAGGGTCTTTGTAACTTAAAAGATGAAAATATGTGACAAAATAAGCTGGTGAAGTTGGCACTTTCTTCTTAGTTCAACTCATTGCTGATTTGTTCAGCTTTTTAACTGTTACCTGACTTAAAAAAAACTCCTAATAATAAGTACAAAAAATAAAACAGAAAGGAAAATCCTCATAATATAAACGCACATAAATGCATTTTTTTTTTTTTACATATTCTTGCTTCTAAATTTGCTCAACACTGTTCTTTTCATCTGTGACTGCACAATCACATCACTATAATCCATGTCAAATAGGTCTTCTGTTCACAGTGCTATAAACAGAAACGCAGCTCAAGCCCGGGAGTTACCATGGAAAAATGGAAAAACTTGGTCGTTAAAATAGGCTGTAAACTTCCTGTGTTTCCTCTGTTTTTTTTTTTCTTGAACTCAAAACTATGTCTTAGTAGCCTGCCCCAACCGCTTCCTCCTTGACAGATAGATAGATAGATAGATAGATAGATAGATAGATAGATAGATAGATAGATAGATAGATAGATAGATTTTGAGTGATAACTTTATTTGTTCCATATTAACAAAAGATGAATCAGACAGTGAAGCTAGACTCAGGACCGTGGAGGGAAAACATCAGTCTGATTTGTCCTTATCCAATGCCTTCTTGGCTTCAGAGGAGAGTTTGTAGTAGAAGTAACCCACAAGGGCCACTCCAGGCCACACCTCCTGGTACGAACTGCATAAGGTCGCATCTTTGTCCACCAATTCACAAAAAAAGCACTTGCAATCTTTGAGTTCTTCCTCGCCGCAGGAAGGTCAGAACAGCTGGACGTCAAAGTCGAGGATGCAGCAGCAGAAACGTTTTGTTTTTTTTTTCCCTTTTTTATAATCTTATAACTTTGTACAAATTGATGCAAAAGAACGTCACTATCTCTCTAACCTTGTGTTTGAAAATTGGGAAAATATAGGCTTCCCTTGCCAACAACTCTTGGTCACTCTGTAATGCTGTATTTGGTACAAAGGAGGACTATGTGGCCTACAGACACACTGGTAACTTTGATTACTGCTCCAACTATACTATGGCAATCTGAACTGGAGTAAGTCATCATAGATACACAGTTACAGCAGAGATTGCTGCAACATTTCTTGCTTAGGGATTGAATAACTATCAACTAGTAACAGACAATCCACCAACATTTATGAATGTGAAACGTTTTACTGCTAATAAAACTCAGTATGAACATTTATAACAGATCTTGCCCTTTGTCATCCTTCTACTCTCAGGCAGAGTTTCAACCCTGTCATTTAGCTGGTCTGATGGTTGGAGGCAGTCCACACTGCGCTTAAGTGTGTATGTAGGAATCAGCTCTCCTCTACTTTAGATACCATGTATGTCATCAAAGAGATTTCAGTTTGTCATGGCTTTTGTGGTAGAATAAAAACCATGTTGTTCTCACCATTCTCCGACTGCCACCAGGACTTTTTGCGGTGAGGTTTGAAGGTGGTGATGACATTCTCTATGCGGTGATTGATGGTGTTGTAGACAGGGTCATACGGCCGTCTAGAATCACACTCAAAACACTTTTTCTCATCCTGCATCAAGAAAAAAATGAGCATCAAATGGTCATGAAGGACATAGAGAGAAAATAAAATAAGACAAAAACCTTGCATATTTTTAACACGCAACAGAAAATGCAATTCAGCAATGTCTTATTTGTCACCTGTTCAATTATCACCACAAACAAAGAGAGTATCAGAAATTATCCCTTAGGCCAGTGTTCCCTTTTTTACGCCACGGACCGATTCAATGTCTGGTACTTTTTTCACAGACCGATCTTTAAGTTGTGGCAGATAAATACACCTTAATAAAACAACATTTCCAGTGTTTTGGAATATTTTCCTACCTATAAAATCTTCCTACCCAAATTAACTGTGCACACAACAAGGATTTCTCAAGTGCACACAGCCTATATTATCTGCTACCAGACTGGTGTACGAGGTTAGT
Source organism: Paraplagusia blochii (assembly GCA_016785265.1). NCBI lineage: Eukaryota > Metazoa > Chordata > Actinopteri > Pleuronectiformes > Cynoglossidae > Paraplagusia > Paraplagusia blochii. The sequence continues at coordinate 114,430 of JAFBJS010001760.1, read as the reverse complement.
ATCTTGTATCAATGACTCATCAATGCAAACAGTTTAAAACAATCTGCATCATTTTGAGTTTATTGTTGTTGTCTCCACTGAGAAAATATTTCCTAATCAAATATAGTTGCATTATTGATGATGGAATCCTAGTCATTCTATTGTTCAGTTCTTTTGTGGATATGGGTATGGACCAAGTGGAAGTAAAAGCCAGACGGAGCCATAAGTAAACATTATTTCTCTGCGGCCTGGCACCAATTCACCCACAGATCGGTACCGGTCCTCAGCCCAGTGGTTGTGGACCACTGCCTTAGGTGCTGCCTCATTTTCGGCATATCCTGTCCACCTGTCTTCCATATTCATCCTTTATTACTCTACCCACAATCAAAATATCCCCCTCTGATCCCCTTACTGTGAAGCCTCCCTAGTCCCCCTGGTCTGGTCAATTAATTCCTTTGGCCACCACACTATTTGCTGACATCTTCTTTTCCTTATTCCTCTACCAAATGTACGTTCACTTACCTGAAGATGACTGACGATGCAGTATGGCTCTTTTCTCCTCATCCCACATGTAGAGGAGGCCTTTAGGTTCTTTTCTCGTCCGACCAGCAGGTCTCCCGTGGCTGGATAGCAGCTGCCATGAGCACAGCCGTGGCTGTGGTCAGGTTCCTGAGCAAGAGCAGCAATTGCCAGGACTGTGGAACAGAGGAAAGAAAGGAGAGTGTTTGTAAAAGTTGTAAAGGCAATTCGGACTCTTTTCATTGATTGATTCACACTGATGAAATGGTCTATGACCAACATGCCTATCTATAAGAAGATCCTGAAGAACCCAGCACATCTGAATTTTAGGTTCTGTCTATAAACTTGTCACACGTATACAGTGGAGGTAAACAAAGTTAAAGGCTGTGGGTAGTGACCACCAACTCAACCCATCTCCTCTTGACATAGATAGACAAAGACAACCATCATCAACATCCAGGAGCATGGGGATTATTATAAAGAACAGTTGTGGGTGAATAATCTCTGCTGGCCACAGGGGTCTCTCTGGCTGACCTAACAGGAGGCCCTAGCAACAGGCTAAATCTGGAAACCAACCAATGCAGGTCACGCACAGGTCAGTGCAATGGACCAGGAACTTCTTCAGTAAACATGGCTGTGATGATTGTCAAACGTACATCCAGCTGCCATGGCTGTCACTTTTTATCAAATATATATGAATACTAAGTTTAAGCTCTAAGGTTATTTTCATAGGTTTGAGGTGGAATATATTTGAAAAAAAAAGTGTGTAAACCTTTCTGACTCCACCAAGAAAGGGAAAGTTTTCCTTTGTCTGGTTGTAAGAGAAAAAGAAAACTGATGGACTGCATATCACTTTAGTCTTCAGGTTGAGGAATTACTCAGGACGGATCGTATGCCTTTGGAAGCACAGACGGTGTAGCATCTAATTAGAATGGTTATAGTAGGACCAATGAACTATGTGAGCGGAGGGGTTAATGTGGAGCAGTGTAGGAGTCACAGACGCCTGAGTGGCTGCGCTATGTGTAGGAGTGAAAATAAACTTCATAAACCTCCATGACATCCCACAGAAGCCAAGCTTCATTACTCAAAGTCTCCTGATGAGCGTCTACTCCTACAGAGCAAAAACCTTTGGTTTCCTCTCCCTGCGGTTCGAGGAGTAAAGAACTGTCTGACAGTCTGAGATGGTCTGTCAAAAACAGGTGTGTTTAATCCAAACTCCATTCCTACGTACTTACAGTATGCTTAGTGTACGGACTTGTAGTCCTGTTCAGCGTAGTCAAAAATGACTGGAGTCTGGATAACATTATTGTTAAGATGCATTGTTGTTTTGTTGCCACTACGGATTGTGGTAGGCCACATATAATAATGAATAATAGACACATATTATTATATTGTTGACATTATTACTAAAACAAATACTAATACTACTACTTCTATTACTACTAGCAGTACTTGTACTAATAAATATTATTATCACTGTGACATTTATCAGTGAGTTTCAGTGATCCTGTTGCAGTTTTGTGGCCTTTGCTGTCGATGCGGTTTCTAGGACCTGGACGTTCAAAGACTGAACCCTGGGAGTGGTAACTGTCCTGACATCAGACTGCTGGTCCCTGTCTAATCCAGACACTGATTAAAGTTAGACATGTACTATCACAGAGTGACACCGCTATGAGGTCATGACAGGAGGCAGGTCTGATAGGAACCATGTGGTGGAACATTTCACTCAAACACACACTCCCAAGCAGACAGACGCACACTCTGGTGGAGACATGGCATGTGGACAAGTCTCAGGTTGGTGTGATAGAGGCTGGTATACATTTCTGTGTGTCTCAGACCCATTTACAGCAGAGTAAACTTTATTTGGACACAATCTGTCATCGCAACAGTTTTATCCCACCCAAGTGACACTCACACCCAACAAGTAGAGGACAGATTACAACAGTTTCCAGTAATCCAACTGATAATGCCAACTGCTACAAAAAAGTTTTTACTAACGATTTCCCAAAATGTTTTGTGTAGGCAGAATTAGATTGGTAGAATTCCCATTGGGAGAATTCCTCTGTACCCCTACTATTAAGGGAAACCATAGGGGCAGCCATGTTGCCGGACTGTTGTCATCAAACTGGATTAGTCTAGCACAATTATGTATGCTATACTGTGCCACCACTCGCAAACCAATAACTTATCATGCCCTGTACAAGCTAGTTCTGTGTAAAGGCTTGCCAGAAAAAAATGGACATAGACTCGTTATTTTCATGACTTTCAAATTGCGTAGTTTGGAGATGCTGGAGTGAGATGGAACGATAATAGTGTTTAAACTTAAGGCCTAGCCTATATTAACATGGATGCAGGCATCCTGCACAGAATATAACTTAAACTCTTGCATTATTCACGTTAAACTGACAATCTTATATTCAAACTAAGTGTTATCGGAAACACATTCTCATTTTTGGGCTTAAACTCAAATCAAACACTTTAACATCACTACATGCAATAGTTGCTATTCTATTCTAGCTACTATGATGTTCCCATTTGGTGGAGGTGTGATAGATTCTTTAATGGAAAAAATGCCAGTAGCACGACTGTCCCCCACTTCTTATCATTATCAGCAAAGACAACAAATAACAGAGATAACACAAATGGCTAATTTCACCTCTTATCCATCCTTCCAAGTGTTAGCAAAGCAGTGGAAAAGCAGTGGTGTGTAGAAAGGCAAACAGAGGAGCAGGCCGGCGTGTCACAATGATAGGATTAGGAAGGCGACAAACAGGCTGACCCCCCTCTCCCCCCGTCCCCCGAGAGGTGTGTCTACACCCTATTAACCAGCACCAGGAACCAAACACAGAACAAGACACAATAGAGTTTTGACAACAACCAAGGAGTATTGAGGTGGACCCTGCACAGGATTTGGATTTCAGTTTTTTTAAGAAAGGAAATAAATTAGTTTGGTTTGTGCAAAAATGACAAGCAGGATAAGATGTACCAATGTTTCCTGACCAGGCATAAATTCCAAAAATTAAATCTTTACCACCTGTGCAATTGGCCAGAGAGATTATTTCTTACATCCTGACTACATGGTCTTTGTCCAAACAGTGGGGGAAAGCCCACGCATTTACAACCAAGTGTACTGTATCTTCTGTTCAAAGCTGGCATCAAATCAAAGGGGTTGTGTGTGTGTGTGTGTGTGCATGAGCCCAGGAGACATCTGATGTTACTATAATCACTGGGTATCTTGTCTTCTTTAATCTACATAATTCTGTTTTCCGTCTGTGTCTGTTTGTCTATAGAAAGCTCAGCAGTAAGCCAAAATCAGTGCAGTGGCATTAAACCAACCTGACATCCCAACATTAATTCATCTTATCCACTTATCCGTTACTGGGTCGCAAGGGTACGCACCCAAATCACACTGCTCCATACTGTCAGCCTTCCTGTGGGTGGTGAGTCCAGTGGAAGTTATGCAGGTCTGGATGGTGCTAGGAAGAGCACCTCAGTGGCAACCTGGCAGCTGGTAGTTTGGTTTGTGTTGTGTGCGTTTGTATATATTTTAGATATTTTCTTGGCTTACTTTCTTTGCAAACCTTTGGCTTGTTTCACTTATTCCTTAATCTATGTCTTTAACATCATTTTGCTGCCTCATGTGGTTTAGATTAGAGATCTTTTCTTCCCTTTAACCCTGTTTACAGGACATTTGTCAGACCAGGCATGATGTATGGTTTAGAGACACAAGGAAAAGGTAGAAAACAGGAGACAGAACTGGAGGTGGAGGAGTTAAAGATGCTAAAGTTCTCACTAGGAGAGACAAGGACGGACAGGATCAGGAATGAGGTGATTAGGGGGACAACACAGACAGGAAGTTTTGGAGAAAAAGCCAGAGGAGCCAGATTAAGATGGTTTGGACATGTTCAAGTTTGGACATGAGATGGTTTGGACAGTGGTTATACTGGTAGAAGAATGATCCTAGAGATGCAACTACAACGTAGGAGACAAAGAGGAAATTGATGGATGCAGTGAGAGAGGACATGGAGTTAGAGGTGGTTAGAGTCAAAGTTGGGGATACAGAGGACAGGGGGAGATGAAAAATGTTGACTCGGTGTGGCAACCCCTGAAAAAAGGGGCAAGTTGAAAGGAAAAGAAGAAGGAAAGAAAGAAAAGAACAGAAGAGCTTTGTCCTCATACATTTGACTCATGACGTTAATATTCACAAGATATCTGTTTTATTGGAAATAAATATACAAAATCTAAGATATATTTGATAATGACATTTGATTTAATAAATACTTCATTAAATTTAATGAGTTGCTACTACTGGTAGTGGGGGTGACTCGTGACAACTTTTCATGTCTGATGCCGATACTGTAACCTGAAGTACCGATAATGATATTAATCCTATACCCATCTCCACCAACATGTCACAGGCTGCTGTTACTAAGGTCCTGTTTACAGCATGCTGTTCAAAGGTATGTTGAGTACTCAGGCTTTAAATATTAGCTCCAGTAGATAATAGTAGTTTTCTTTAATAATATTTTCTTTAACAATATCCAGCCCTACATTGCTCATACACCTCTTTCTGTTTATTACATTTAAATAACAAAAATCAGTCAAATTTAGCTTTAGGTATTTTATAAAAAAAACTATTCCAAAGCCTAATGACTCATTTTTGCTTTTTACCTTCACACTCCCACTGGTGTGAACTTAATTTTTATGAGACAATATTAGTACCACCGCAGGCGTCACATACATTATAGCTGCAGCAGCTGTTAAAGGTGTCAAGCAGGTGACAAATAATCCACTGTTGTAAACCTATTCTGGGATAACTTTTTAAAAAAAGACATGATATCATTATGCTCATGCTTAAGCATGGTGAAATGTGACTCTGATGCAGTGTGACTTTTACACGAGGCAATGTGTGAACTGTCTGAGAGAGTAGGGGGAGAAGAAAGAGAGAAAAAGAGAGGAAGAGAATGTAGACTCTGGGCTTCAGGGCATCCCTGATTTATTCCCAACCATCTCTGCTGTCTCCCAGTGCAGGTGTGCCCTGACTCTCTGACCTCTGCATCTGCTTTTGACCGAGGATAGAAAAAAATATTACAGTTTGCAAAGCATGTAAAACAGTTGGCAACACAAGGCTGTTGAAATCTGGATCTTGATGTAAGCCAGGGTGATTTCAAAAGTATGCAATGGAGAATCTCTTTTTTTTACAAATGCAAACTCTTGCAAATGTAATCAAGATATATTATATATATTTTTTCTGTGATTTTAGGAACATATACAGTGTATATACTGTATAAATCTATAGCTATATACAATATACATCTTAAAATAACACTGGATGTCAAAACAGTATATAAGATAATTAAATGAAGTAAAAAGTATGTAAAGAGATATTTAGAGACTCTCACTTCTGTATTCAGTTTCAACAATAAAATCCCACTAAAGACACTCTCATTCTTAAAAGACATTTGCTAAAAACACAAAAATGTAATAACAATTCATTTCCATTTATGGGTAGGGCAGCCAATACATTGTTCATGTGATCCATATCCATGTTTTCTTTATATCTATATGAACAAAGACATAATTTTTTTAACTGAAGCCTCAAATTTGAGAAGGTTACAGATGAAATCTCTGGTTAAAGCACAGAAATGAGTGGAAGTCAATAGAAAACAACCTGAATAAATTTCAGGTGTGTGCATGCGTGTGCACGTGTGTGTAATATTAACATCCTAATGATAAATTCCACCACCGACTGCCAGCAAGAAAACAGTTTGGTGTCAGGTCAATCAAGCTGTACAAATTAAACAAGCAAACATTCTCAGACTATTCAAACAAGACACGTTGGTGAATAAATATAAAGTACTGTAGTCTTCTGACCAGGACAGTTACAGCACCACTTTGAACATGCTTAATGATTGGAGAGCTCGACCTGTGAGAGTCTGGGACTGTGGAGCGGCACAAATAGGTTCTGCCTGAGCTACTGCTTTAACAAATCCCGCAGAGTGGAAAGTCAACACTTTTTTATTTTTAACTCTTCTCAGCTAACTGATTAACATTCTCCCTGTTCACTCTGCCGTCTGTTTTCTACCTGCAGTGAAATCTGCTGTTCTGTATTGTCAGACTTTTCAACCTCTATCTTTATCTTTAACTGTACAGGTGTCAAACTCTGGCCCGGGGGCCAAATCTGGCCCGCAGTGTAATTTTTTTTTGGCCCACGAGATAAAATCAAATGTGAACTATAGTTGGCCCACAAGTGTGTAGACCTTTCATACTCTAAGAATTTGTTATATTAATAATGCATGTTATTTGTTGTAACATAAACATTTTATTCTGTAAAGGAAGATTTACAGGGAAAATGATCTGAGAAGACAACAAAGAGACCGAATAAGAAACAAATACCACTCATGTGTGATACTGTGTGGTACTTATACTACAATTTCTCATGTGTTGATACTAATAAGCTTTGGCTGTTCCAAATTCAGTGTATTCACATGGTCTGTGAAAAAAGTATGAGACCTTTAACCGGTCTGTGGCGCAAAAAAAGATTGGTGAACACTGATCTAGGAAGTGAAACTACCACTGACATTTCTCCAACATCATTGATGTAAAAAGACATTTTTACAGACATTTTTTAATTACTCTTTGACAATTGTTAGATCAAATAAATCCTTTGTGCTATCAAGCTCTTTAGACTCTCAGCTGTTTCAAAGTTTGTCAACCAGACAGAAGGGTTTCAGTGAGTGATATCAGACACTGGCCATTACACACACTGTTATATTAACAAGACCTGGTACTGGGAGCCAGCTGCTCTCACCGAGTGGAGACATTCGCATTCCTGTCGTGTCCCGCAGACATTGGAATCACTCAGTGCTGGGGAGGAAATATGAAACAAGGCACTAGGAGCAACAGGTGGACACTGGAGCTGAATGGGAGTGTTGCCCATTATGCGTTCACCAGGTCGTTTTTCCCACGTTTACAGTTACTCTAACATTACGTGAGATAAGCAGGCTTTTTCATTGTCCTCCTGAGTCCACACAAGAGAGGGAGACTTCTGATGCAGATACAATCAGTAATTAAATTTAAAAGTGATTCAAAAAGTTTAAATTTAACAATTGCCATAACAATTAATTCTGAGACCTACATTTCTAAAAGCAAAGAAAAGTACACTTTTTGCATTTTTATTGACTATTTTGACTATTAGACACAGGGACTACCATGTGGCTTTGGGCATCACACAAAGTTTGTAGGTGAAAAGAAATATAATTTAAATTTCAAAGATTTTGAACAGCAAACAACAGGAAGTAAAGCAAACTCCTTGTCATCGTGACAATGTGATACACGCCACTGCACACAATGAAATTCAACCTCTGTATTTAACCCATCACCAAAGTGGACAGTGAGCAGCTTTGAGCGCCCGGGTAGCAGTGAGTGGGGGACGGTGCCTTGCTCAGTGGACCTCAGTGGTAACTTGGCAGTTGGTGGATTTGAACCTGGAACCTTCCAGGTTCGAACCATTCTGGTTCCTAGGCCACTGCCACTGCCCCTTTAACCAGGTAATGAATAATGACGATGAACGAATGAATGAATGAAGTAAATCTCTGTTTTTATTCTTTTCTATGTTAAAATTTCACAAACCATGAATTAATTTACCAAATACTATGTACTGTATACTTGTGCTGCAGATGGTGACTGCTGCCCAAAGGTCAACCCAAATTATCTGTCAGTTACTCAGCTGTAAAGTGAGAAAGAGAGGGAGAGAGAAAAGTGGATGTGAATAGGGCTACTGTAGTTTGGTAATGATGCAGCATGTGTTTGATGGGTGTGTGTGTGAAACCGCTGCTGTGAACGACATAAAACAAGGGCCTAGTTCAACTGTACATCAGTCTTGGTGTATTTTCTGATAAGGCAAATTAAAAAAGGGTTTTTAAGGTAACCCGACCCACAATTGTTATACTGTTGTTTGTCATAATTTTTCCTTTCAACACATTCACGCCTATGTATAAAGCACTGTATAGAATCTATTTGGTCCACTGAAGAGGACTAGAGAGAGAATTATTATGCATCAGCAAGGTAATCTGAAACTATGTTGGACTTGCTAGACTGTTGTCATCGATCAACAACGATCTTTTGTCAAATCATGTCACCGTTTGAGAACCAAAATCTTATTTTTGCATCTTGTTTTCTTTTTTCTTGTGTCTTGACGAAGCTAGTTCTGCCTAAAATGCCTCATCATGGAGAAAAGGCAGGATTTAGCTTAGTAAAATAAAGCTTATAGCAAAAAAAGGTTTTTTTGCTATAAGCTTTATTTTACTAAGATTGTGTAGTTCAGAAACATTCACCTTACAGCACAGAACGTCACTCAAATTCCTGAAATATTTATGTTTAATTTAACAACAACAAAAATGACCCTTTCTACTGACCCTTAATATTTTTTAATGTTAACAAACACACACTGATTAAACCAATTCACTGCAAAAGTAGATGTGCGCAATAGACATTTTTCAGTCAAGAGGTGCACATGTTTCCAGTTCGTGTACCAGGTCATGTGAAAGCTATTAGAATACATGGCCATTTAAAAACTATGTCACGAACATTGCGTTTCTACCAAAGTATCCAACATATTGAGGCCTATTTTTGCCCAATTACTAAAAATGAAGGTTGCGTCTTATCACATGCATTTGTTCTGGCAATCAGAGTAATTACAACGTCTGACGATTACACTGAAGAATGGTCTTCCTGTGATTAACATTAAGTATAATTTACAATACCCCGGGGAGCACGGTTGATGTGTGGGGTCTGATGACTAACTGATTTATAAAGAGCAGGAAGAAAGCAATAATACACAATAGAAAAACTAACACGAACACTAAACTTAACCGCAGTTAAAAGGTTATTAACACAAAAACTTGTGGCAAATATTGAGGAAAACCCTTTCCTGACATGAGGCAGCTGTACCAGGTTTATGGATACAGGGTTGTTTTATCAGTGTGTGTGTCAGAGAGAAGGAGACAAAACAGAGAAAGAGAAACAGAGGGGAACATGGTAAAACAAATAAATAGTGTAAGGCGACCCCTCGATGACAATAGAAAATGAGAGTATTATAAAAACAGATGGATGACACTCTCCATCCTTCATCCTTCTGCCTTCTGTCCAAACTCCCTCCAATAGCACAAGAAGGTCTTATGCTTATGATCTATCACTCATTTTTCTTTGCTCAAAAACAAAACTATTTCAAAACACAGCCAAAAAACTTAATTCAACAACACTTCAGAGTTTACCACTGTAACACACCCTTGTCTTTCATTTACACTATAAACAACAATACTAATTTTAACACAATTTTAGGCGTTGGCAAACCTTTAGACCCGTGGGCCAAAAAGGGTGCTAAATTTGACAGAGAGGCCAGGTCAGGAGAAGGTAGATGTTTGTGTGAGGTAAGATCACAGTAAAAATCTGTCAGGAATGATTAAATGCATTTAGACTTGAAAATGTGTGTGTATTGCAAGAAAATAGCAGAAGTACAATGACAACATTAAACAACTTGGAGTTGATGAGCTGTATAAAGAATAATCAAATGGAAAAACAATGTTTTCCTATACTTGGTGTAACTTCACAGACAACTTTAACAGAAACTGAATTATTGGTCAGTGGTTGCCACTGTCTCCTTTCCCTCTCTACAATTGGAATGGAGTTCTAGTGCTAGAAGTCCAAAGGCAAAATAGCAGTATAATTAAAATTTCTGACATCAGTAATATCCATTAATGTTCTAAGGGGAGGACCCGGGGTGTCCTTAAAGGATCAAGTGTCTCTGTCCCAAAAAAGACTGCATCAATGACACAAATTTAGAAGTTGTATCGTCTGACTTTAAGCTGTTTAAAATCATATCTTTTTTTTATAGAGGTATTAACTGAAGAGAGAAATTGTTGATATTTAACATTAATTAACCTGCCCAGTCTGTAAACTCTAAAGTCCAAGAATTGTTTTTCCCAATAACAGGAAAAAAAACATATATATAGAGTGGTCAGAAACGTTTTTTTCTTCAATAACACAATTTCTTCTATGCAAGATAGCTGCATACATGTTCATGCAGGGTTGGTGGAGTGAACAATTAGTTATATAACAAGTTATATTAATAAATTATAAATTCTTCCAAACTTTATAATGGGGCATTTTATGTTGAACTAGCTTTTTTGCGGCTAGGAATAAGATTTTAATTTGCAAGCAGTGGCACAGTTCAACATGTGATCGTACGAGACCAATCGATGACAGAACGTCAACGTTGCTCACTCCATGGTTTTACTTACTTACTCTACTACGTGACTGACTGAGAGGAATTGTCCCAAATGTCTTTGACAGTGGGTCAAATGGATTCTAAACAGTGCTTTGAAAGAATTACGAAAAAAAAAAATTACGACTAACACTGCAAACACTAAAATATCAAGGGAAATTTGTCTTAAAAAGTTCACGGTTGCCAAATTTAATTAGTCGGGTTACTGGAAACGCACTATTTATTTTTGGGGGGCAAAATAATAAAGAAATGTTTAGGTGTGGTTGACACTCTGTAGGAACTCATGTTTCAATTTTTTATTCAAATTTAGTTGGAATTATAACAAAACATGAGATTATACACAGTCCTGTTACACCCCTTTATCCTGTCACTAATTTCCTATGGCACCACCTCCATAAATCTCCTATGTCTCCAATGCAAAATCCTTTGCCAATAAAACCAGGATCCTTTTCCTGGTTTTATTGGCAAACTTACCGTCCTTTCTTCTTAACAAGCCCCTCTTTTCTCTTTCTTTCTCCTCCCCCTTTACCTTCACCTGAACTATTTCCCTTTATTTTCTCTTTGTCCTAATTTTATCCAATCCCTTCTCTGCTTTCAGCCGCTCTCTCTTATCCTTCCCTCTCGCTCTCTCCCTAATGTGCTGCTTGTTAGTAGGGCTTTTCTGCACCATTGTTCTGGTATCTGCACATTTCCGGAGGCTGGCGCATACAAAAGGCCATGGGACACACACGGTCTACAACACACACGCACACATATACACACACACACCTGCCAGAAAGGTGAATTACAGTGGATTTATTCTGCATCATGAGTCAAACCAGATCCTCTTTCATGTTAAATATTTCATCCTTTCATTCTTCTCACTTCCTCCCTCCCTTCCTGAAGAGGAAGAGCAAGTTGAACCCTTACCCTCAGACAGAATCTTTCTTGAGAAGCTGATACTCAAGGCTTTCATAAGTTGGAAAAACATTTAACAAACAAAAATACACATAAATACGCACAGAGGTCTGAATATCCAAATGTGATATTAACAACAGAAGAAAGAACAGGAGGGAAGGCCAGTGGTCAGTGGTCCTTTCACTTTCACTCACACACAGGCAAATTAACCATGACGCTGACACCGGGTTATGACCTCTGACCTCACTCTGTGTCTTTAGAGGCGTCCAGAGTTGGAACAGACAGCTCTGTATCTCCATAATGACAGACTGTGAGGTTTTTACACCCATTTCACATCATACACACTAGTGTCCCTTTCAACTCTAAAACACAGTTATAAATACTTAACAAATGACTGCTCCCATTCTGTCAATAGAGGTTTTAACCAGACTAGACAGTGAAATATTTCTCAATGTCAACTTAAAATGAATATAAAAAAAATCTCTTCTTCTTCTCCTTTCGGCTTATCCCTTTTTCAGGGGTTGCTACAACGAGCCAACATATTCGTTTTGTTGTCTTGCGTCATTGATTTGGCCAAAGTTTTACGGCGGATGCTTTCTGACGCAACCCTCAACATTTATCCATGCTTAGGACCTTTTTTTAATTTAGGTTTTTCTTTGAAACTTGGAAAACTTACTGTCTTGTAGCTAAGAGCAGCGCTTGAGGACAGGCAGGCTAGGCAGCTGCTTGGGGACTCCACCACTATGAGACCCAGCCAAAAAACTTTTTTTTTTGTTGGTTGCACTAATAGAGTGGGGGCCGCAGCAATGTCGTGCTTGGAGCCCCAAGAGACCTTAGCTCCGCCCCTCTACAAGGCAACATAAACTACAAATTTAGTCATTTGGTCCTAAGCAGTCACAGATGCCATTTTAACAGTCCGGCGTTGACGAGGTCAAACACTGAAAGTGTTGTTTACTGGTGAATCTGTTAACGAACACCTGCAGCATTAGTGAAAGCCTTGCAGCACTTTGACACATCCCGTAAAATGTGTACTCCTGAATCCCTGCTAGCGGCCATGTTTTTATGAGAACCAACCTCATGACTGAAGCATTCAGATGTTCGCCGGACGTTTCCTTGAGCCAAAATCATCAGAAAGAGCTTTTGTCTTAGTTTGGGTTCTGTCTAAAGCTACACTCCAGGAGGTAACAGTGGGCATTAACACAATAATGATGTATCAATGTGTCTATTGTCTTCTTGTTCCAGAGGACAATGCATTGAGATCGTGTTTTTATTGAGGATCATTTCAAGGATAATTCTTTACTACTGTCTTTAACACAAGAGACTAAGCAAGAGCTAAATGACCTTTAGATACTAAGGTCATGGGTGGGGACCAGGATGGACAAAGATGTTGCCATCAGCTGGGCTCATACTGTATTCTCAAAACTCACACCAAATGTTCACTACATCACCAGTCTTATGGACCAATCTTAGGGAAATCTCATTTAATTGAGATTTTTGTTTTGTTTTTTTACAAAATATAAAATTTTTAGGTCTTACTCTGTGTCACTCAGAAAAGTTAATGCCAAATTTTTATTGCTCTGTAATCACAGAAGATATGTTGGGAGTCTGCAAGCAAGAAAAAGTCAATTTAAGGCCTTTTATTGTTATTAAGCCTTAAGAGTCTAAGTCTTGATCCAATAAGTCTTAGAATTTCAGGGTTTCATTCAAAGTTTTTTAATTACTTTAAGGTATTTAGCAGCTTTTATCCAAAGCTATTTAGGAGATGAGGATTAACAATCAGGTTCAATAAAGGAACTCCAAGGAGACATCTAGATTAGGAACAAGTGCTAAAGGACATGGGGCGGACAGGAAACGCTGTCTGAAGAGTTGGTTTTTCAAGAGTTTCTTGGAGACAGGCAGAGACACTGCTGTTCTGGCCGTGTTTGGTGGAGTTCAACAAACGTTGAGCAAACTGTGAATAAAGCTTGAATGCCATGTGCAAGGAATTGGGACAGCCAGACGATGTCCCCCTGATGAGCAGAGACATTGCAAGGCAACAAAGGTTTTATCAGATTATCAAAGTCTGTAGTAGCAGACCCATTAAGCAGTGCGTAGGCTGGAAGCAGTGATTTTTTATTTTATGCCGGCAGCAATGGGTTTGGCTGTGACAGCTGTCCTAGGCTGTCAAAGGACTTGTTACTTATGAAAGGTTTGTGACCAAACTTTATTGTACCAACACATGGTCAGCCATAGTTGTAGACTGGTAATGTATTACCATCATCAAATTTATTACATTTTTTTAATCAAACATCTTTTAGATTTTATTCTCCTAGCATCAGAGTATGATTCTTATGAAGCACTTCAAGAATATATTTTGATAAAAAAGACGAAATATATGACGGTACTCCACAGTTGATTTAATAATATTCATTCATGTGATTTTAGATTTATTTTAGCATTTACTATCCATGCTAAATGTACCCCTGGGCCTTGAGTTTGACACGTGAGAGGGGGACAAACTGCGAGCCTTGGAGATATTTGTGATCTGTTGCGTATTCTAGTTTTTAAAAAATAAAAGTTTAAGTCAAAGTCTGGAATTCAAGCCACAAAAATAAAGGACTAGACCAGTACCAAATCAATTTACTTGGTTCAAGACATTAGTGCTCGAGTCCCAGTCAAGTCCTATAGCACTGTAGTTTGGACAACAGCTTTGTGTGCAAATACTGAAGGAGTTGGAGCAAGGTGATGGATCTTACTTGTTAGGTGTACCTGATTCATCTCATAGATGGAGGGTCTGATCGATTTGTGATTTCAGATGTCGCATCAAATTATTTTTCTTTTTTAAGATTATATTATTCTTCATGTTTCTATGTCTTAAGACTGCCTCAGCTGTTTTCTTCCTATTATTGTTATTTTATGTGTTCCAACCTGCAGGTCCAAAAACATCCAGCTTGATTCTGAGCTGTGCTGTAGGTCGATTTGCAAGAACTGCATGTCTCTATTTGTGGACTCAGCTGGGACTGTTTTAAGAGGACCATAAACTGAGGGAGACACACACCGCCCTCAGTGAGTGGAAAAGACGGAGACACAGGGACGACCCCGGAGACCAGGAGGGCATCAGGGGCCCTAAAAAAGAAACAGCAGCTATATCTAATCTCTGAGCCTGACTTACATCCAGCACGTCTGACTGCTGGTTCCACCTGAGCTTGGATAATGAATGCGTTGAGACAGAAAATGGGATTTATAGTTCATACCTACAGTATATCAATAAAGTAAATGCATTAAATGCTTTAAAATGTTTTGACTATAATAAAGATAGATTTTATTCTTTTATGTTTCAAAACAAATATTGCATCAACATCCAGTCTAATTTCCTAATAAATTAAGTTTTTTGGTGTATTTATAGGCAATGATCTGAATCTCTTATTGGTAATAAACTATTAAAAATTCTAGTTTCAGGGCCTGTTGTTCTACTGTTCAGTAAATTTCCAAACATGCAGTGAGCTACTGACACTTGTTGCTTCTCCACTAAATCCCTTCGGTGAATTCTGTTTGCGGAGCAGAAAACAGAGACTGGTTTTCAAAGTAAAGCGTTTCCTCACCAGAGAGCAGCAGAAGCAGAGAGGCCCGCATCATCATCATTGTCATCTTTGTCACCTTCGGTCCAGAAGCAGACCTTCTGTGGTGGACAAGAGTGAGTGTTAGACACATGACTGCAGGAAAGGAATCACACGATTTGAGGCTAATTTTCTATTTATAATAAAAATAGAAAACCAAAGATTCTCTAATATATATATATATATATGAACTAATATGTTAAAGTAACCAGAATAAATATACCACTGGCAAGACATGACATTAGATATGCTGTAGTGTATATTTTGCTTTTTTATTCCTAATTCTTCACTTTGTTTAATAATTACACACATTGTCGATTAAATAAGTAAGCAAGTGACATGTTGTGAAATAGAGCATACTCTCACATACACACAAACTTTTATAATATTTTTTCCTTATCCAACGAAGAGCAGAGGACCTATTGTAAACAAATACAAAACTAAATACTGTTTATTAATGACTAAAAACTAAATGACACTGCAAAAAAAATACTTAAAACATACAGTTGTAAAGTTGAGCTTCACTTTTCTATTTGTTACATATCTTTATTCCTCTGACTGAAGCTGGTGAAGATGATGGACCTGACGAGTTGTTTTTACTTTTTTCAGTCAGCCTTATGGGAACAGACCTGACATTTGTCGTTTAAAGTTTTTTTAAAAAAAAGTCAAAACCACAGAAAGCGAGCTACGGTGAACATTACCGAGGGATAAAAGAACTGTAAAAGAACGATTTACCGACCTCAGACCTCCTCTCTCCGCCGCTGGGTCTCACTCCTTTTACCTTCCTCACTTTTCCTCCACTTGTTTCGGAGCAGAGCAGCTTTCTCTTGATGTGGAGTCACTGCTTTTGCTGCTGCTTCTGACGGAAAACCCGGCATGGAGTAACTGGGGCGGAGCAGAGCCGTAAAGACCCGAAAGAGGACGGATTCAGACGAGTCATAAGCCGGGAATTTTTCAAGATTTTTTGTTCCAAAAAAATCAAACGTAACTCTCGTCCTGCGACTTACGGTATAAGGGAACTCAAGGACCACCATTGTTTGGAACTGTATTCTTCTGTATCAAATACTAAAAAAATACAATGAACATAAAAAATAACATATACTTCTTAAATTAATTATATACAAAAGTAAGTGTTATTGGAAGCTAATTATTTATCCAAACAGCAACGCCGCGCATGTCTTGCCTGTTTTGTACATTGAATAATTATAATTAAGGAAGGACAGTGGGATTGGTGAGGTTACAAGG
>JAFBJS010001760.1:71620-88777 GCA_016785265.1 Paraplagusia blochii | reverse complement strand
AGAGAATCTCAGCATCTTTAACTCCTCCACCTCCAGCTCTGTCTCCTGTCTTCTACCTATTCCTAGTGTCTCTAATCCATCCATCATGTCTGGTCTCACAACCGTCCCGTAAGCCTTTCCCTTCACCTTAGCTGACTCTCTTCTATCAAAGAGAAAGTTACATTGAAATAAAGAAATAAGATATGTAATTTAGCTCAGAATATCTTCTTGGTATTGAAAAAAAATTCTGCTAAAGGGTCTTTCACAAAAGAATTGAGGGGACGGGTGAAAACATTTTAGTTATTTTGCTGTTTGGATAAGGAGAAAGGCAGCCTGCAAACATTTTGTTGCTGTAGTACATTTCAAATTAAAATTAATTAACCTGGGGCTCATTTGGAAGAGATTTTAAGTGTAAATGTACAAAAACTTTTGTATGTAAACACAACACAGATAATACATGAGAAATCACCACCAAGCAAAGTTACCTTGACAGTGAACTTGAGGGTCTCCCCAGTGGAACTGCTCACACTCATTGCACTGTTTACCTCCAAAACCTGGGCGACAGTGACACTGACCTGTGAACTGAGGTACAAAGAGATAGAGCTATAACATCTAGATGAGACATAGGACAAAAAATGTAATACTTTTCTTGAACAGAAATTTGGTTTCCCCAGTGCTAAAACTACAACCAGATAGTAACATAATAACATAACACTTTAATTATAATTTAAGGCATGTGGCACGAATGAGGCTGTGAGGGCCTAACACTTAAGGAAGCAGATCTGGTTCCCAAGGCTTTAGGTTCTAATCAATAAGCTGCCAGTTTGCCACTGTGGTGTTCTGATCATACAGTCATGGAAAAATTCTTAGACCATTCTTTAATTTCTTGTCCATTTAAAAGTCTGCTTCCACTTAATCTACATTAATCTGGACAAATACAATAACAACATAAGAGGCTCATAATTAAGTTTAATTTCAGAGCTGATTTCTGGTCATTTTGCATGGTTTTATTGACAGTGACAAAAATCACTTCCGTTCCTACATCACTAGCAATAACATTGTACTGACAAATACAGTGCTTGTTCATTGTTTCCCCCAGGTGATAAACCTTTAGTGGAACAAGGCATTAAGATGAACAAGGAATTGAAGAAAACAGCAGAGTGGTCTAATTATTTTTTCCATGACTGTAGCTCTGTTCATGCACATAGAGCTCACCACCCACAGGAAGGCTGAGAGTATAGAGCAGTGTCATTTGAGTGGCAGTCGTGGAAACTGCCACCCCTAAGACTTAGTAATGAATAAGAGAATGAAGAGGAACACATGCTTCTACAGTAAGAAAAAGCAGCCTTATTTAATTCACTCTTCTTACCAGCTTTTCTCCTGATTCTCACCTTTAGAATCAGAAGTGCAGGTGCTTTAATAAAGCAATGAGATTGTTCATTTGAGTGATTTTGATGGTTAAAGACACACTTGAATCTAGCAAACTGCAGCCCTCGAGAATTAATTACATCTGTGCCCATCAATAATTGATATTTTTGATTAAGTTCTTCATTCGAGGAACAAAATGTGTTTTTCATTTTCAAGAAGAAGCTTAAAATTGAAGATGGAAAGTTAAACAAAAACATCTCTCAAAAATAATATTAATTATAATGTTCGGTGGCCGTGGTGGACTAGTAGTAAAGTAAGCAGACTTGGAAAGCTGCAGGTTCAAATCCACCGCTGTGACTCTCTGATCATAGCATTGTCCCCCAGTGAGTTTACTTCTAGAGAACTCACTACCCTAAAGGAAGGCTGACAGTATGGAACAGTGTGATTTCGGTGTCAGTCATGGAGGATAATGACGAATGAATCAATGAAATAAATAATTCTGAAAATGTCCATTTCACAAGGAAAGCCCTGTCTCAGCTAAACGCCACTTTTATATTTTTTGTAATAGAATCTTTAGAACAAATACTGGTTGTGTTGGATGTCCCTAAAGATTTGGTTGAGTTCCTCCTCACCATGTTGCAGTGAGCTCCCTGGGCGTGTTGGAGGTCACAGAGGCAGGGCTCGCAGCCTCTCTCCTGACCATAATTCCAGTGGTTTGGAGAACACTGGTCACAGTTGTGTCCAGTAACATTCTCCCTACAGTTACAGGCTCCAGTTTCTCTGTGACAGTGACACCGACCATCAGTGCAGGCAGATGGGACAGTACCGGCGGTCACACAGGTACAAACTAACATGAAAAAAAAGGCGACAGCATAAAACAAAGGGATTGATTAGTTAAGTTTTTACTTTTTCTTTCTCATTTTGGATCTCACTCAACTAGATAATTTTACTTATGGTATAGTGTAACTATACTATATGGTATAGTGTAACTATTTTTATGCCCTTTCAGTCCTTTTTATAATTTTACTTTTTCTATTTTTTGAAAAAAAAAATCTCCATTGAGCCACTAGGGGCGTGCTAAAGAGCCACGGGTTGCTGACCCCTGCACTATACAAACCTCACCTAAATCTATTGATATTAACACAAACTAGACTTTGAGATACAACGTTCTACTGACATCTGTATATGACAAGTAACACAGAGTGTAAAGCAGAAGTGCAAAACTAAGGTGCAGGGTCTGAATTGGGCCTGTTTGACTTTTGGATCAGGCCCAAACTTGTCCATATAATGTTAACAATCTTTACTATCATACTGTATATCAATGGGCTCACCAACTGCTGGAAGGTGAGATTTGCATTTTGTAATCTGCCGTCACTCTGACCCAACAATGGATAAGTGGCTAAAAATGCATGGATTGATAGATCTATATTATCATTAAACTACACTGCCTTCTCACTGCAATGCCTACATTTCCCTAATACACCATATAGAAAAGCCTCCCTTCATAATTTGGGCCGGGCAACAAAGATTTCCCCATGCATGGCCTAAAGTTGTCACACAGTATATTTTAGGATCTTGACTTTGTTATCTGTTGCCATCATCATCGAAAACCATCACTGTCATTGTTTAATCACTTACGTCTGCAGTCATGGTTGAGAGCGTTGCCATAGTAACCGTTTAGACATTGCCCACAGGCGGGACCGTCAGTGTAATGCAGACACTTTAAGCAACGACCGGTCCTGCGGTCACATGAATCAGGATCCAGGGTGTCAATGTTTCCATGGCACTCACATGGCAGGCACTGACCGCCAGGCTGCTCCGGATTACCATAGTGACCAGGGGCACACTGGTTACAACGGGGGCCTGGGACAGAAAGAAAAGAAACGCAACGTTAGACAGTAATTAAAATGGGTTAAACATCACCTAACTCTGGAGATAGAGCTTAAGTTACTGTAAATCATTACCAGCGTAGCCTTCTTTGCAACTACAGATGATCTGGTCTGAGCCGTGGTCAGCGTGACAAGAGTGACCGTTAAAGTGATCCGAGCCGGGGATTCCAGGACAGGGACAGGGCCGACAGTGGTCTCCGGAGCCAAGAACTGGGTTTCCAAAGAACCCATTGATACATCTTGTAAAAACAAGGTGTTGGGAAGATATCTTGTCAACAGTACATTCTGATTGGTCAGGAATTACACTTGTTGTGGGTATGTCCAAATAACAGGTCTGGATTCAAAAAATTGCACAATGAAACTAACTATGATTGTTAGTAAACATGTACAGTATAGGTAAGCCAGCTAAGGTGAAGGGAAAAGTTTACAGGACAGTTGTGAGACCAGCCATGATGGATGGATTAGAGACACTAGGAATAGGTAGAAGACAGGAGACAGAGCTGAAGGTGGAGGAGTTGAGATGCTGAGATTCTTTTTAGGAGAGACAAGGATGGACAGGATCAGGCATGGTGTTATTAGAGGGATAACACAGACAGGAAGGTTGGGACAAAAAGCTAGAGAAACCAGATTGACGTGGTTTGGGCATGTTTAGAGGAAGGACAATTGAATGTCAAATATTTGATATATCCTAAGTATTCAGTGTTGACTGTTGTCCTTACCGCTCACAGAAATGTCCTGTTGTGTAGTCTCTACAGTGTGTACACTCTCCACTGCTTGGGTCACAGACGTCAGCGTGGCCGTTACACTGACACGGACTGCAGCTAGGGAAACCCCACTGTCCCGGCTGACAATCTGAGCACCTCAGACCAGTGGCTCCTGGTCTGCACTGGCACTGGCCAGTAACTGGGTCGCACTGGTGGCTCATAGAACCATCTGGATGACAGTTGCAAGCTGGACAGGAGAGGGGGAAATTTATTAAATGTTATATTTAATTATGCTGTATTATATGAATTAGTAACTTATAATAAACAGTAACAATACTAAACAGTAAGCATTAAATAGATTAAAAATATAATTGCAATGAAAATGATTAAATGGCAAAATGTTAATTTTGCCATTTAAAATGACAAAAAAAAATAGAATAGATAAGTAACACCTATCTTTACAACTTCTTGCTCTTTTTGATCACTAATTGTATTTTTTATATTTATTGGTTTAGTTATTTATTTAATATTTTTAAATTATAAAACACTAATTTTATATTATATATTTTTTATTTTATTCAATTATTTTATTATAAACTGTAAATAACTTTTTTCTCAAATCATTTGGACACTTTGGATGACAGCGTCTGCCAAATGCACTGTAATGTAATATAATCTAATATTAATAAAACATATTGATAAAAGCTTTAATTAACCACAAAACTCTAGCATTTTAAACTAAAACTAAATATATTAAATAGTATTGAAACAAATAATTAGGACATTAAAATCAAGAAAAAGTCAGGGAATGTTTTCTGTAATAAAATGTAATTGTAGTTATTATAATAAAACAAAAAACTTTATAAATATATGCAGATATATACATGTATATACAGCTTATATATATATATATATATATATGTAGAAAGAGAGAGAGAGAAACAAAATGCATACATATTTAATATAAAACATTACAATACATATATTTGGTTAAACTGGACTCACGAGTGCAGCCACTGACTCCAAACCCATAGGTCCCCGGTGCACACTGGTCACAGTGACGTCCCATGACGTTGGGTTTACATTGACACTGACCACCCACTCGGTCACACTCGCCACTGAGCGACCCTTGCAGGTCACACTGACAGGCTGAGGAGGGAACTCATTGGATCAGTTGACCTTCAATCGTGTGAGGATTTTTACTGTAAAAGTTCTGTACTCACGCAGGGCTCCGTCGTGAATGATGGACGAAATGCTGCAGATGAGCTTGGTGCACATCTCAGCCAGGGCAGGCATCGGCGTGATCATGAAGGAATCCAGACACATGTAGCGAATCATCTCCTCTCGTCGATGCTCTGCCTCAGCACCATTACCCTGGAATCCTGGAAGCTCGGTGTATTTGGGAATGAGAACAAGCTAGGGATACAAGAGGGTAAACACATAATAATCAAAAGTAAATCATTAATATGTTCTGAGTTTGTTCTTATTTCTGTTATTCTGATTTAGGTTCTTGCTGTGTGAAGAGGCGTGATCAAGGCTTTCCCTAGAAGCTCAAGACTTTTTCGAACAAGCGTGATCCTCTACCACTAGAGCATGATTTCAGAGTGGTGGCTCAGTGGTTAAGGAAGCAGAGTGGGGCCCAGAAGGATCAACCAACTGCTGGGTTACCACTGTAGTCCACAGAGCATGGCACTGTCCTCATTCACTGCTCCCTGTGCTCTCAAAGCTGCCCACTGTTCACTTTGGTGATGGGTTTAAATACAGAGGTCTGCTTCTGTTGTGTGCAGTGGTGTGAATCACTATGACAAGGAGTTTGGTTTCTTTTCCATCTCAATTATTCTACAAGAAAAGGGTGGATAGTCTAGGCCACTGCTCACCGAGTCAACCAGAATGAAGGCGGTCAGGTGTCTGTGTGTGACCCCGTGGCGCTGGAACCTGATAGCAACCACGTAACGATTACTGGGCTCAAAGCAGAAGGCCCGGGGCATCTGGATGTACCTGTGAAGAAACAAAGTTAACTCACTCACTTTGAGGTAAAAGACCTGAGGTGTCTCCTTAATATGTCAATGCTAAACGAGACAGATGACAATTCAAATAAAATGTTAGACAACACATAACCACATGTTCATATGTTGTGTTATCTATCTCTCAGAGGTCATAATTATTCATATTTCTGTGAATATCAGTTCAAGAATCCTAAGTATGGTGCAGTGACTTTGTTATATATACACAGTCAATATTTAAATTGATCACATCAGAGCTGTGAAGAACAGGAATTGAGTTATGGGTCTGACCGTATGCACTCTTGACACAAGATACAACATGTTTCAGCGATAATAAAGGAATGATGACATCACGCTGAACTAACACCTGGAAAAAAATCTTTCTAGAAAACGTACACACGTGTGTTTGTAGTGTGTTTAACTGTGTAAAGAGACAAATTCATGTTTGCCCAGCTGTAGGTAGGGCCATAATTATTAGTCCAGCAGTCTTTTTCTTTGTTACAGAGCATCAACGTCTAATATCACTGCTATACAAATGTAAGAAGGGCAAA
The DNA here is from genome assembly GCA_016785265.1 of Paraplagusia blochii. Lineage (NCBI taxonomy): Eukaryota > Metazoa > Chordata > Actinopteri > Pleuronectiformes > Cynoglossidae > Paraplagusia > Paraplagusia blochii. The sequence continues at coordinate 82,283 of JAFBJS010001760.1, read as the reverse complement.
AATAAAAATAAAATAAATTAGAACTATATGAATCCCTAGGGAGTATCTTTCAGGAAATTATGCCTCTGCCTTTAACCCATCACTAAGCAGTGTGGGGGGGGGTCATGCTTAGGGCACCTCAGTGGTAACTTGGCGGTACGGGGGATTCGGACCGGGGGCCTTGCAAACCCAAGTCCACTTCCTTAACCATTAGGCCACCAAGTGCCCCATCAAACTGTCAACATCATGAGATCAAATTATCAAGGGACTATTCCAATGTTATTAACTGTTAAACTGAAATTAATTACACAACATGACCTTATATATAAATGTATATATATATATAATATGTAATTACACATATATTTGTTGTATTTTATATTAAATAATTTATTAATTATATGTTTGTTATTCATTTTAATTTTAATTTATCTTCTTCCGCTTGTCCGTTGCAGCTGGTACCACCCAAATCACACTGCTCCAAGCTGTCAGCCTTCCTGTGGGTGGTGAACCCACTGGTGGGTGGGTACGGTACGCTGCTCAGAGCACCTCAGAGGTGGATTCGAACTTGAATCCACCTCTGGGGATTCAAGTTCACCCGCATGCACCCTGGGGAACATGCGTTTTTTCCGCCGTACTGCAATAAAGTGTAATTGCACATCCTTGTAAGTTGAACTATATCTCTTTCTTTTCGTTTTCTTTATGTTAACAAGGATACGATGTTATGCAGAGATGTAGCTATAACTATTTCTTAGACAAATTACAATTACTTATAGTTGCGGTGGAGAGTGGGTGGTGGGGTGGGGGGGCGCGAATTGTTTTCTTCTTGCTGGGGGTGGGTAACAGAAAAAGATTGGGAAGCACTGTTCTAGGCGACTCCCCACCTGCAGGAAGGTTCATGAGGGGCTAGTATGGTGCAGTGTGATTTGGGTGGTAGTCATAGAAACTGCTGTCCCCGCTACTCAGAAACAGATAAAGAGGTTAAGATGAATGATGACTGTTATTATTATTATTGGAAAGTTCAGTCCTCGTTATCTCTCTCTGGATATTTTTTTTTTGTGCAATTTCAATTGAATTGAATTGAATTGTTTATTATTCCTCCCCAAGGGGAAAACTTTTACAATAGCTCCAAAGCAGGTAGAGGAATAAAAATAAACATATAATACAAATAGGATTTAAAAAAGACACAATTTGAAGGGAACATTTTTATATATATATATATACACCAGAAAGTAGGAGAATGTAATAGAGTGTGACTGGGTAAATAAATGTGATTAAAAAATACAAATATACATACGGATCTTCTTTACACTTATCTTGTTGAGTATTGACATATGCTGTTAGCATTTACTGGATTATACCAAATCTTTAACCCTGATGGAGCTTTGCCCAAGAGTCAATCTATCTGTCATTGGTGATGAACTCTAAGTTGCACAGGGTGGTTGGCTGCTTCCAGTGGCCTCACCCCCTGCAGGGGGCAGACTGATACTGTCAGTGTGTGTGGGTGGCGGTCATAGAGATCGCTGCCCCCGCAATCTGATATTGGACGAGGGATGAAAATGTATGGTTGGATGGAGGTTCTCACACTTTCAAATACGTTTTCGTACCTATTGCGATGAGGCAAGGTTACTCTGTAGAGCTGCTCAGTTGGTAACAGGTTTCCACAGCGAAGACTAGAGGGAAGCATGACTGAGGTGATGCTGACAATGGCCTCCCAGTCTTCTGTAGACTGAACACACACACAAATATTCACATACACAGATGGCATGGCTTCAACCTACGTAGTATTGTAATGTCTAAGGTGTGTATTGTTCTTTTACAGCTAACCTGTAATGATTAATTTGACAGAACCGGACATATTTTCTATTCACATTCATATTCACTGACCTCTGGTTCATAGCGAATCATGATGTCATACTCCATGGCGTATGGGATGTTATCTATAGTAAACACCAGACCTGCACCGTCCTTCACTCGGGCAAACCCAGGTCCGGTCCAGGTCACCATGTGACCTGGGGAATGCTCTCTGTTGACAGTGCTCACGTCAGGCTAAGATGCAAAGACAGGTTGGTCCGTTAGGTTTTGATGGCTGTCCTTCATTGGTTCAGTGAAAGACAACTCACTGTCTGCTGAAGCTGCCGGATTCGTCTCAGTGCTGCTCGACTCTGCTGTGAGTCTGTGATGCGACGGTGGCGGCGGTGGCGCCTCAGCTGGTTACTGAGATGTTCCACACAGTCCGTTTCTGCCTGAGGACGGACTTTACCCTAAGAAAGGAGAGGAGGAGGACAACATGGTCAGATGAAAATTATGAATGTCAATAATATATCACAAAAACAGCTTAAATTATTGCATTGCAGTTATTGACAAAAAGACACTCCTGGATTTACAAGACCCTCAATCAACAGCGATTCAAGATAATTGTCTTCCTGTAATTCAGTAAGAAATTTTGTCCATTCCAACATGACAAACCTGATGATACTGATGATATGGTACTTGATGATTATCCTACCTGTGCCTAAGTCGATGCCGGTGTCCTGTCAAAGACAGATAACTACAGGGGGTTTATTCTCATCTGTGTCATTGCTACAACTGCGTGATCCTAAACAGAATCAGAAGTGAAAAAAGACTTCTGTCTGCCCATTAACCAGCCCTAGACGGATTGGGATTCAAGGAGCAGAGGTGGAGAAGGTGGAGGAGTTCAGATACTTAGGCTCAACTGTTCAGAGCAGTGGAGACTGTGGAAGAGAGAAGAAGAATAGAATACAGACAGGATGGAACAACTGGAGAAAAGAGTCAGGAGTGATTTGTGATAGAAGAGAGTCAGCTAAGGTGAAGGGAAAGGTTTACAGGACAGTTGTGAGACCAGCCATGATGGATGGATTAGAGACACTAGGAACAGGTAGAAGACAAGAGGCAGAGCTGGAGGTGGAGGAGTTAAAGATGCTGAGGTCCTCTTTGGTGGTGACAAGGATGGACAGGATCAGGAACGAGGTGATCAGGGGGACAACACAGACAGGAAGGTTCGGAGAAAAAACTAGAGAAGACAAATTAAGGTGATTTGGACATGTTCAGAGGAGGGACAGTGGTTATATTGGGAGAAGAATGCTAGACATGGAGCTACAAGGTAAGAGACGAAGAGGAAGGCCAAAGAGGAGATTTATGGATGAGGTGAGGGAGGACATGGAGGTGGTTGGAGTTGGAGTTGAGGATGCGGAGGACAGGGTGAGATGGAAATTGTTGTCTCGCTGTGGAAACCCTGAAAAATGGGATAAGCCGAAAGAAGAAGAAGAAGACGGATTGGGATTCACGATCAAGCCACGCAGAATCCAGAAGACATCACATACAAGTGCTAACAGACCTAGATTTTGCAGACGATATGGTGATTCTATTGTTTAATGCAAGAGATTCTACTAAAAACTCTTATAACAAATGAAATGGAATGTAATCTCTGGAGAGGGCGCTGAAGGGACTGGAGTTACTCATGCTGTATGCTTAACAACAGCGTTTTGTGAGGGTTCATCCCTTTTTGGTTGTTGTTTTGCAGATTTAGGGACACGCTGTGTATTACGGTAAACATTGGAGCTCCTTCAGCAATGACCCTGAACTTCAAACCAGTCATAATTAAACAAACCCTGAGGACAACACACTGACATATGTCACTGTCTCCTGTCACTGCATTCTCTAAACATCCTGAAGTCAATGTTTCCCCCTCTGTCCACATTCCTGTGGTGATGGTGGTGAGTAAGTATGAGGATTGTCCCAGCTTGCCCAGAAGGGCTGATTGGAGCAGTGAAGCGGAGAGGCCAGAGGAATGAGGGAAGGCGGGGGTGAGGTGGTCTTTCATAGGTGAAGACAGAGGTGGATGGATGGTACTGACAAAGACTGATAGAAGAGGAAAGAATGTAAAAAAACTGAGAAGACACCGATGGCAGGGGAGAGAGAGAAGGTAGTGATGGGCGGTGAGATTGTTCATTGATAACAGGAGCCGGCTTGTCACAGTCTGGGGCCGATTTCTAAGAAAACGCCACTTCTCAGTAGAAGAGATATCCAGCCGGGGAACCAGTACTTGCTTTAACACGAAAACAAGATTTTTGTACAACTCGTCTATACAATGAATCTGTGGAGCTGTTTAAAAACAGGTAACACTGTGCACCGTCGATAGCTGTAGACTTTTGATCTTTAGATTAAAGATTAAATTCCTTTTTTGTCATTGTGACGTTGTGATTCAAACCACAGCGCACAACGAAATTTGGCCTCTGCATTTAACCCATCATCAAAGTGAGCAGTGAGCAGCTAATGAGCGCCCAGGGAGCAGTGCGTAGGGATGATACCATGCTCAGGGTATCTCAGCGGTAACTTGGTGGTAGGGGGATTCGAACCGGGGACCTTGCGGACCCAAGTCCGCTTCCTTAACCACTAGGCCACTGCCCTAGGCCACTGCCCTTGCTGCTACAATATAAAAAAGTTAATTGCCATATACCATATCCTGCATAACAGGGTTCCCAACCAGTGGGGCGTGGTGATGGCTGTCTCTTATACACATCTGACAGGTTGGTCCGTTAGGTTTTGATGGCTGTCCTTCATTGGTTCAGTGAAAGACAACTCACTGTCTGCTGAAGCTGCCGGATTCGTCTCAGTGCTGCTCGACTCTGCTGTGAGTCTGTGATGCGACGATGGCGGCGGTGGCGCCTCAGCTGGTTACTGAGGTGTTCCACACAGTCCGTTTCCTGTCTCTTATACACATCTAGATGTAAGAATTTAAAAAAACTGCAAAGACAGAGAAAGCAGAAGAGAGAGAGAAGGTAGTGATGGGCGGTGAGATCGTTCATTGATAACAGGAGGCGGCTTGTCACAGTCTGGGGCCGATTTCTAAGAAAACGCCACTTCTCAGTAGAAGAGATATCCAGCCGGGGAACCAGTACTTGCTTTAACACTAAAACAAGATTTTTGTACAACTCGTCTATACAATGAATCTGTGGAGCTGTTTAAAAACAGGTAACACTGTGCACCGTCGATAGCTGTAGACTTTTGATCTTGCTGCTACAATATAAAAAAGTGAATTGCCATATACCATATCCTGCATAACAGGGTTCCCAACCAGTGGGGCGTGGTGATGGTGGTGGTGAATTGGTGCCGGGCCGCAAAGAAATTATTTTTCCTTTTGCCCCCATCTGGCTATTACATACACTTGGTCCATACACATATCAACAAAATAACTTAACAATAGAATGGCTAGGATTCCATCATCAATAATGAAACTATATTTGATTAGAAAAAAAAGAATGAAGCACATGACTTTGAACTGTTTGCATTGATGTGTCATTGATACAAGATACTAACCTTGTACACTGTTCTGGTAGCAGATAATTATAGGCTGGATGCACTTGAGTAATCCTTGTTGTGTGCATGCACAGCGAATTCGGGTAGGAAGATTTTATAGGTAGGAAAATATTTCAGAACACCGGAAATTTCATTTTATTAAGGTGCTTTTATCTGCTACACCTTAACAACCAGTGCGACATCTTACCGGTCTGTGGCTCAAGAAAGTTTGAGGAACACTGCTCCAGACCATAAAGTCTGTGTGGTGTGGTGTAGATTTTGGTCGTGTTTACTGACCTCAAACACCAACTAAACTATTAACACCAAACTGCTAAATTATTTATAATTGATCTATGGAATAATTCAGGTTGACAAATTGACTAATCATAACACATAATTTAATAATAACTGCATCAATGTGGTTACTTACTGGGAGTAAAGGCTCACTGGGTGAATGTCCTGTAGCATCCTCAGCCTCGTATTTGTAATAATCCAGCGGAGCACAGAAATAGCCAGGTTGCACCTCTGAACACTGCCGACCAATGAGATGTCTTCTACAATCACACTGGCCACTGTCCATCATGCATCTGGTGCAGCAGCAAAAGATTAGGATAAGGTTAAAATTTCTTCATGAGTCTTCACAGCTACCACCCAAATCCCACTGCACCGTATTATCATTCATTCATCTTCAGGGGCAGCTGACACCACCTGAATCACACAGCTCAATACTGTGAAGAAGAAAGTATACGGAAGTACCTGTTGTTCATGGCTCCACCAAAGTCACAGTCACAGGGCCTGCACCCGGACAGGTCGTGACTTAGGCCCCAATACTCAGGCTGCAGACAGAATCAACCTGCCAGTTAGTGGGTTCTTTCACAGCACGAGTTAAAAATGTCTCTTTTAATCTTGAATGAACTCAGATGTAGATACAGGAGGAGCCACTACTCACCAGACACTGGTCACAGTAGCGACCTGTGACGTATCTCTTACAGGAGCAGTCGCCGCTGATCTGATCACAAGGGGCATTGAGCATGATGATACCTCGGGGGTCACAGTTACACGCTGACCAGAAACACACAAACACACACGCACAGTAAAGAGGTCATTAGTTGCAACGCCAGGGCAAAGGATGACTAATGAGAAAAAAAAAAAATGACTTGACATTGCAAGTTTTTAGGGTTTGGATTCTTAAATTGACTTGAAAAACATTGGAAAATATCCTTTTTAATCCATTTTCCAATGTGGTCCACCAAACCTTCCCAAATTATACTCTTAATGTTGTTATAAAGCTTATGAGTGCTGCCCTTTCTTTGCAATTTAGTGTAAAAAATGGCTTAAAGCAGGGGTTTTCAAAGTGTGGGGCGGGCCCCCCTGGGAAAATATCAGGAAGCACTGGCTCAAAGGATTTTAATATTTCAGCCTTTATGCATTGGGATGAAGACGTGATTAAATTGTAAGTTTAATATACGTTAATATTTACTTTTGTGAGTTTATTTGTGCATTTTATAATGTGGGACATGTGTCTTGTGGCTTATAAAAAATTGTTTTAGTGGTAGTTTTTACTTACGTTGGCAGCCCAGTGGGTCGTTCTGGCTGAGTCCAAAATAACCTTCTTTGCAGTCATCACAGCGCATGCCTTTAACGTTAGATTTGCAACGGCACTGTCCAGCAATCATTCCCATGTCCAGGTCTGTATGACCGTCACAAACACCACCTTCCAGTGAACCAACAGGGTCACAGTCGCAGGCTGCAGGTGAAAGGAAAAGAAAATGTGAGAACTGATGACAACGGCAACACAATGGGTGACCAAATATTTTGTACCACAGCCCTGAACGACTCACCTACACAGACCTGAGGGTCTCTGATGTCTCGGCTGGGATCTTTGTAGTAGAAAGGGCTGCAGATGTCGCAGTTGCGTCCCATGGTGTTGTGTTGACAGTCGTCACACACTCCGCCACTGACATTACCGGTGGACAAATACACAGCCATGTCAAAGTGGCAGGAGGTGGAGTGGCTGTTGCAGTTACACTCTAGAGAAAAGGGACAGAAAGTAAATACATGGTGGACAGTGTATAAATAATGCACTTCTACTGTGGTGGTTCTCACAGAACTGGTCTGGTCTTCAAGTTGTGGCAGACAAATACCCCTTAATAAAATGAATTTTATGGTTTTCTGAAATATTTTCCTACCTATAAAATCTTCCTTCCCCAATTAACTGTGCATGGGCACAACAAGGATTTCTCAACTTTTATGTTGACTTTTATGCTACCAGACTGGTATACAAGGTTAGAATCTTGTATCAATGACTCAGCATCATTTTGAGTTTATTGTTTTTGTCTTCACTGAGAAAATATTTCCTAATCAAATATAGTTGCATTATTGATGATGGAATCCTAGCCATTCTATTGTTCAGTTCTTTAGTTGATATGTGTATGGATCAAGTAAAAGTAATAGCCAGATGGAGCCAAAAAAAAAAAAAACATTGTTTCTCTGCGGTTCGGCAATGATTCACCCAGGGACCGGTACTGGTCCCCGGCCCAGTGGTTTGGGATCACTGGTGTAGTGGTTAGCTCTGTGCCTCTGAAGCAGAGAGTCCTAGGTTTGACTCCTACAGGTACTACAACCTTGTTTACCCCCTCTCCCACTCTGTAATTGGCTTTTGCTAAATGCATAAATGTAAATGTTCCGTACCTCTGCAGGTGTGTGGGTTTTCAGCCTCAGCTGGTTTCCATGGGAGATCATGATGGAAATCTCGACAGCGCTCACAGTTCAGACCCTGTGTGTTGTGTTTGCAGACGCAGCGGCCGTGAATCTAAACAATAAGAATTCATTTATTAATTAATCTTCAACTGCTTGTCCGATGCTGGGTCACATGGATAGCTGGCAGAACCCAAATCACATTGCCCACAAGAAAAGGATAAGAAGTGGGTCCATATTTAGTAAAACAAGAGCTTCATTATTTACCCTTCAAAAAGATCATCATTGATGTAAATGTGTGATGCCCTTGAAACAAGCAGCATCACGGTAGTTTTTCAGATAGTCGTGATTATTAAACTCAGTTCAATGTCTTTGAGAAATAGTGTTGCAATGAGTAGTCATTTTTTTCTAGTCAAATGTACAAAAAGTCCATGTGAAGCCCTATAGCTGTTTTAAGTAAATCCCAGCTTCTGCAAAATCTTATCTTTTTTAACATTAATTCTACTTGCAAACATTCTAGTAGTCAGTCGATATGAGCATTTTTTTCAATATATGCATATACGATAAAGAAAACCTGATAATGCAATGCCTAGGTTTGATGAAATGTCGACTGCTCTAATATTAGCTCAATGCCCCTGCGACAGACCTGTCAGGTTTTCCGAAGAAATGTATTGGAACCCAGCCTGTCCAAAAATGCTTTTTCCTTCCACCCCACCTTCCATACTTAACAACTCATTTTTTTGCACAAGAACACATACCATTATAAATGATAAGCAAGCCTCTGGGCACTAGATGGCAGCATTGTAGCCTATTATTTAAATCCATGTTGATAACCAAGGGACGTTTGCAGATTGCTACTGTAAGTAACTCCAATAAGTAAATGGTTTGTATAAATAAATTACTAAATATTTATAGGCACGCAATAGGATATCAATTCTGTCCCCATAGGGGACACTGTTTTGCCCTAGTGAGCAGGCAACAGTTCCACCTCTGCCCCACTGTAATGCTATCGGTTGATACCGGAATCAAAAGGTAATTGTTTGGACAATATCAACAAATATGTTATATCGGACATCTTCTTCTTCTTCTTTCGGCTTATCCTGTTTTTCAGGGGTTGCCACAGCGTGTCAATAATTTTCATCTCCACCTGTCCTTGTATCCTCAACTCTCACTCCAACTACCTCCATGTCCTCCCTCACTAAATCCATCAATCTCTTTGTCTCCTACCTCGTAGCATCATCTCTATGATCATTCTCCTACCAATATAACCACTGTCCCTCCTCTGAACATGTCCAAACTACCTCATGCGGACATTCCTTTGTTTAATATGTGGAACCATAGTGTGGTGGTAAGCATGTCCAGAAAGTCCTGGATTTGAGTCCCATAAAAATGATATATCCCTTATGAGTGTAAGACAGATAAGAGACTCAGTTATTCTTAAAACGTACAAATATTTGATGTGGTGGCTGTATATATTAAATATATTGAATATATTTGGTGGTTTAAGGCCTGGACGGTTAAAACAACTGACCATTCCGTTCTCCCGGGCATCAACCCCTGGGACAGGCGCACACTCAGAGGCATGGCCGTAACAAAAGCAGCTCCCTCTGACCACCAGCTCGTAAATGGCGTAGTAGTATTTCTGTAGGACGTCGAATCGTCGGTCCAGCAGGTCGTCTCCCAGAGTGTTGAGTTTGGTGAAGTTGATTCTCAGGTTAGTAATTCTCAAAAGCTCTGCAGAAAAGGAAGGGGAGGTCACTGAAACTGATTTATGTTTCAATCTAAATAACAATACAAATATATACAATGAGAAATAATGATGCCAAGAAAACATGAACTCCAGGGAATGGACAGAAAAAAAAAAAAATCAGATGTTATTGCTTGAACACCTCATTCACCTTGAATATCCAGACTGTAGGGGTCTTTGACCGGAATGGCGGGATCTAAAACTTTATAGATGACCTTGGGGAAGATAAACAAATATATTAACAGAAAAAAATGTTGGTATTGTTTTATCTGAGCCTGTGTAAATGCTTATACTGTATTTTGCCTCACTGAGAAGACAACAGCCCCAAAACGTGAAACTGCCCCCATCATCAGCCACACTGGGTTAACTTTCTGTTGCTCAAAGCCTTGCACTTATGGCCTACCAACTGCAAAAACTTGGCCCAAAACTCCATGCCATTCATTAAACTTATTATAAAGTGATGTATTTGCTTTCTTTTTTAAATAAAGTACATTTTATAACAATGATTTCGTCTTCTTCTTTCGGCTTATTCCGTTTTTCAGGGGTTGCCACAGCGAGTCAACAATTTCCATATCACCCTGTCCTCCCTCGCCACATCCATAAATCTCCTCTTTGGCCTTCCTCTTCGTCTCTTACCTGGTAGTTCCATGTCTAGCATTCTTCTCCCAATATAACCACTGTCCCTCCTCTGAACATGTCCAAACCATCTTAATCTGGCTTCTCTAGCTTTTTCCACAAACCTTCCTGTCCTGTGTTGTCCCCCTGATTACGTCGTTCCTGATCCTGTCCATCCTTGTCACCCGCAAAGAGAATCTCAGCATCTCTCCTCCTCCACCTCCAGCTCCGCCTCTTGTCTTCTACCTATTCCTAGTGTCTCTAATCCATCCATCATGGCTGGTCTCACCACTGTCCTGTAAACCT
>JAFBJS010001760.1:53711-71430 GCA_016785265.1 Paraplagusia blochii | reverse complement strand
CATCATGGCTGGTCTCTCCACCGTCCCTCCACCTTAGCTGACTCTCTTCTATCTCAGATCACTCCTGACTCTTTTCTCCAGTTGTTCCATCCTGACTCCACTCTGTTCTTCTCCTCAGTCTCTTCCACAGTCTCCACTGATCTGAACAGTTGATCCTCAGTATCTGAACTCCTCCACCTTCTCCACCTCTGCTCCTTGTAATCTCACCCCTCCACTGTTCCCCTTCATTCACACACGTACTCGATCTTGCTACGACTGACTACAATGATTGCACAAGTGTATTTTAATAGATGCATCATGATTGTTTTAATATTAAACAAAAATACCTTTTCTTAAACATCCAGGTATTTAGCCTGTACAAGGAACTCTGTTGTTTGAGTCCTCTGCTGTGCCAAACAATCTCAAATACTATTTCTGCATAATCCTTACCTCTCCATTTGTGGAAGGCTCTATGTCAGAGTAGCGTTCCTCACAAATTATGTCATTAATGTGTCTCAAACCGAAGGCCGGTATTTGTGGAAACGTTCTAGTGCAGTTTGAGGCAAAGTAACGGTAAGGGCGCCAGGTCCGTCCAAAATCAGCTGAACGCTCGATGATCATGGCGGCAGGTCGGAAAGTCTGAGCAGAAAAGGAAAATGAAAGGAGGATTTTGCTTTTTACTTTATACACTGTTAAAATCCCTGTATGACAGACGTTCAGAGAGGGAATGGTTTCCTTTTAAAAAATAACACATAGTCTGAGTGAAACCCTTCAAGGCATTTTTATCTTTGTCTCTTAGATAAAGTATTTATTAATTTTCTTTGATCACACTGGTAGGTCTTCAATGATATTTAATTAAGTTTGTGATGTAAGTTATGATCCACATAAAGCTGTCATTTATTTTTATTTTTTTTTACAATTGTGCTGTGGGTTATTCATTTCAATGCATCAGACACATCAATAATGAGATGACAGCATCTTTCAGGCTGGGTTTTATTAACCTGTGTGTCTGTGTTTGTTCAGACTAACAGCCAGATTACTGATTAATTTGTGTGCAATGATAAATAGACACAGATGTGCGTCTGGGGCATGTAAAGCAGTAAAATGGTGAAATACTTTTTACTTTTTTTACCCTATCATTGCAGGAAAAAGGCTAAAATACAATGATAATAGAAATACATGACATAAACATTAGACAGACACAGAAATGGTGTGCCACACTAGAAACCCAAATGGTTGGCATCTTATCCCTGAGTCAAAGGTTTCATCTAGGTCTTTAGCCTGCTGTAGAAGTTCATAAAAATGCCAGATCACGTTGTTTAGAAACCGGTAAACCAAATTCAAATAAATGTATGTGTTCAGTAACCAGACCGACCAAGAATTTTTGCGAGAATTTTTTCTTGAGATTATCGATTTTTAAACTCTAATTCTACATTTCTCTCCATATTTTAGTGTCAGCCATTTTGTTTGTTGTCATCAATACTGGCTATTTCCTATGACACCCTGAAGAAAGAATTTTTTTGCCTAATATATCTCACCATAAAGAATGAACAGAAATTCTTACGATCTATTTTTGTTGGAAACTTGATTTGACTCATAGCTAGTTCGGTGAAGATGGGGTGAGATGAAACAAAAATAGAATTCAACTTGAGGTGGTGGTGACCAGTGGTGGTGACGAAGGTCTAAGAGAAATTCCAGGTTGCCACTGATGTGTTTTGATGATATCAACCACACACACACCACACACACCGTATGGAGCAGTATGACTTGGGGCCAACCTTGCATGAACACGAGTCCAGCCATCTTGTGTAGAACTTACCCCAAAATATCATGTCATCCCGCTTGATTCAAGCAACAAAAAAAGCAGAAAATTTTTTTTTTGACCGCTAAATATTTTTCCATATTTTTAGAAATATACTATTATCTTTTGGGACCTGAGGGTTTTTGTCCCTGTGCATTTATTCCAAGGAATGGCGAAAAACACCATCATCACCCTGGGTTTTCTGATCAAGCAAAGGCCAAGAAAAAAATAAATAAAAACCTGCACAGGTACAGGTGTGAACATGAAATAAAACACACGTGTACCTTAAACTTCATGATGAGGTGAGTGAAGTGGAATTCCGCCTCCAGGTTCAGTCTGATGCTCACACTCTCCAGACCTGTGGAGGAAACAAGTATCAATCAGCGTGATCATGTCATCTCCTCTACTCCCACCTTTCATCAGCAACTAAAATGAAAATATAAGTCTGTAGAAGTTGGCAGTGGTGGCGTAGCCGTTAAGGAAGAGGACCTTGGTCTGCAAAGCTTTCAGGTTCTCACCAGCTGCCAAGTTGCCACACAAAACTTCTCACCACTGAAATGTCAGCTCTGTATTTAACCCATCACCAAAGTGAACAGTGGGCAGCTTTGAGCGCCCGGGGAGCAGTGAGTGGGGACGGTGCCAGACCAGACATGGGCAAACTAAGGCCCGGGGGCCAGATGTGGCCCGTTTGGCCTTTTAAACCAGCCCGCCAGACTTGTCCAAATTATACTTTTAATTTATATCATTGTTATCCTTCTATCTTTTCTTCGCAAAGCCAGCATTTCCTCAATAGGTCAACAGATGCTTAATGTATTTTGCCTTTTTTCAATAATTTACTCATTATTTATCTAAGTTCTTTGAAATACTCAATCTTTTTTATCTTGAACTGGCCTGTTACTCAGATTTTAGTATCACCCGCGAGTCAAAATAATTGCCCAGAGGCTCTAGAGCAGGGGTGTCAAACTGGATCCACAAAGGGCCGGTGTGGCTGCAGGTTTTTGTTCCAACCCACCAGCAGCACACCTGAATTGAATTATCAATCAATTGATCTGAGTCTCCAGACAGCTGATTGGTCAACTAGTTTGCACTGGATAGGTGTGAACAAAAACCTGCAGCCACACCGGCCCTCGAGGAATGAGTTTGACACCCCTGGTCTAGACCCTAATCTGGTTCCTTAACCACCAGGCCACCACTGCCCCAAAAATGTTGTGCTTTGGGTGGCAGTCGTGGAGACTGCTGCTCCTAAGACACAGTAATCGAAAAGAGGGTGAAGATGAATAAATGAAGTCTATAGTATAGTCTATAAAGAATGACAATGACACCATACTGCAAAAATGAGTAAATAATAAATAACATATATATAATATGTTCAGTTTTTATCAAGAAAATATATATCAAATGTTTCCGGGGTGTTGGATCTCTTTTTCTGTTGTGTGTCGTCCATTAGCGTGATCACAGTCTGTATCACCGTCTGTCTCATTTGTTTCAGCTGGTGTATATAAATCCCTCTTCAGCACTTAGTCATCGCGGGATCATTGTTCTGTCAAGTCTAGTGGTTGGTGAAGCCTGGATGTGGTTGTGTGTGTGGTTTGTTCCTGGTCAAGTCAGCTTGTGTCGGCTTTACGTCGGTTTGTAGCCATTTCTGGGAGAATTCTAAGAAGTCCTCTACTGGAGAGGTCCATGTCTTGACGTGTTACTGTCACTGCTTGTGAGAGCCTGCATTTTGGTCCTACCCTGTCCACCTCATCCTGGAAACTGCTAAAACCTCACAGTCTCTCTACCATGACTCTCAGCACTGCTCTGCCCTCTGCCCTGTATATATATATATTTTTATTCTAGAAAACACAATATTTTATTATGTCTATGTCCAGGAGACTTACCATTGACAGACTGCCACCAGGTGTGGTCTCCATTTCTGTCCATGAGGTAGATGACATTTTCAATGCGATGGCTGTTCCTGTGGTGGTACGGGTCATAGTGATGCTGGGAGTTACACTCAAAACACTTGTCAGATTCCTGTAGAAAAACACATCAGCTGAATATACTCTGCTTGAATATATGCAGTAATACATCTGATTGCAATGACCTCAGCCAGTCGTGGTCAATCCACTGGCTTTTGTGGAGGTTGGGTTTGATGTATCTTATGCTGGACCAGTCTAGTAGCTTAGTGATGACCACAGTCCATCAACATGGCTGCCTCCATGATTTTACTAATACTGATGAATTCTCCCTGCAGTCTTCTACAGTGGAGCAAATGGATTCTAATCAGTGCTTTATACAAATGCTAGAATAAGTAGAAGCAACGAACTGTGACAAACTGACTTGCACTAAAACTGCATATTACAGGAACTCTGATTCAACCCCAAGGAGAAATAGAGAAAGACAGTTCAATGGTATAGACATTATGGACAGTGGATACATTGGTAGGAAAGAAATCCAAGAAACGGAGTAAGATAGGAGACAAAGAGGAGATTGATTGATGCAGGAAGTGATGAGGTAGATGTAGTTAGAGTAGAAAATACACAGGACTAGGGGACATGGGAAATGTTACTATAATGTGGGAAGCCTTGAAAAATGGACAAGCTGAAAGGAAAATACCAAAGAGAAAAAAAAGGTTGTTGAGGATCCTTAATGAAGACACAGATGCTCTTTAAAGAGGGGAGAGCACTTTATCTGTAAGTAGACGTGTGAATTTGAATAGAGATTCATAAGAGAAGAGGCTTTGGAGCTGGGACAGGGGCTGTGGGGAGGAACACAAGTGGGGAGGACCACAAGAGGGAAAAGAACGAGTGAGCAGAGACGCCATGGACTCTAGACCTGGGTTTCTTAATTAGGTTGTCTTGGGTGAACATGGAGCTATCAACACCTGTTAAACAAGCAGCAGATACAGGCTAAGGCAGTGGTTCTTAACCTTTTTGGAGCTACCAAACCCACCAGTTTCATATGACTTTTTCATCTAGTGGTGTTGGTGTGTCTTGACCTCCGCTGTGTCTTGACCTCTGTGGCAGAGGTTCCACCGAACTCCTGAGACCGACTCACCGAACCCCTGGTGTTCGATCAAACCTAGTTTAAGAACCACAGGACTAAGGTCACTGTGCCTATATCCAATGTAATTTGTGTAAAAACAGTAATTTACTAAAAACAATGTGTCTTTATTTTGAATACAATAATGACAGAATGGATAAATATGCAAAACCAAAGCAAATTAGTCTGAGGTTTCAGTTAAAAAAAAAAAAGCCTTTTCTTTCTTCAATTCCTGTGACAATTTTAGTGAGGTGTTCAACTAAACTGGAGCGCTTGTTGGAACATCTACAGTATCTCTGGAAATGTGCTTTTAATTATAGTTGGAATGCTACCTGAAATCACTGCAATCACTGCAGTCTCTCCAAAAAACAGGGTTCCTCGAAGAACCTGTGTCTTGGATAAATGATAGATCATCTTGACAATTTCAAAGAACTTCCCACAATTTGGACACTATCAATCTTCTTCACCTTTAAATGCCAAATTTCCCTGCCCCAAAGCAACACAGGTGCAGGAACATACAGGCACAGAATGCACAGAAACTGTACATGACTGTCTGTGCATGGAGCTTAAAGATGAAGTTGGCGATCAGCTATAATTACATCACTATTTACCACATGTGTGAGTTTGTAATTGGCACAAATCTAAGTGCGTACAAATTGCAATAAATATAATCAAAGATACTCAAAGCCAGCTAAAGACTCACAGGGGGAAATGCTGAAATACGGTTGCTAAGCAAAACACGGGCAACGGAAGGTATTACCACGCTCAGAAAGTCCAAGGTGGAAAGGTTTTGCAGAAGAAAAAGCAAGGTCAGGAGAACGACTAAACATGTAAAAGGGTGGGGAATATGTGACGAAGGTGTGGTAGGTTTGTGTGCATGAGTATATAAACAGTTCCCCGGGGCCCCATTTTAAAGCACCAGCGTGTAAAAGTGTGTAAGAGTGTGCGCCGTTTTTGGACCAGTGGAAACAAGGCTGAAATAAACAGACAGGTGAACAAACGAGGATGAACAAGTGGAGACTGAAGAGTGTAAACAAAGAAGCACTGTTGCCATGAGATTGTTGCTACAAAGCAGATTACAGAGCTCAGCCCTTGACCTCAAATGGGAGGCAAACACAACAGGCAAAAAAAATGGCTAAGGCTCGGCATCGAGATGTAATTTCATATCCCCAAGAAACAATGACCTGACCTGCATTCAGATGATTTTGGACAATCTCCAGTAGAGACACAGTAGTTATCGCTTAACAGTGTTTTTGGGCTACTATACTAATTGGGTATACTAATTATACCTTACCTACATACAGTGCATACAGCAGACTGACCACTTCTTTTTATGTCAAACATCAAACAATTATGAAAAAGTCTTTTTTTTTTAGATTTGGAAGGAAGTTTAAAGATTTTTAAATCTTTATAAAAAGTTAACAAAAGGCAATGCAGACAACATTAAATAGCAAAAATAGCAATAGGAAAAAAAAAAGTGTACAACCAGATTTCAGAATAGCTTACCTGCAAATGACTGACTATACAGTACTGCTCTGGTCTATTAAGTCCACACGTTGAGGAAGCTGTGAGATTGACTGCACGTCCGATTAGAAGGTTCCCTGTGGCAGGGTAACAGCTACCTTCAGTGCAGCCATGGGGAGCTGATGGAAGTTCTTGTCCGAATGCAGCCACAGCTGGATGTAAAAAGAAAAGCCGACACAAAAGATTCACTGTTAATTAATCCTTTCAAAGAATTAAATAAGTACGGAAATTTCCTTATGTATTTTCTTGTTTTTAACCAAAAATAAAATATGTTGAACACAAAAGATATTTCACCAATTATTAAATTTCTTTTTTTTTCAGACATATATATGCTGTAGAGGCTTTTTACTAGTAGTTAGGGCTGGGGGGAGGCAAACACCAGCCAGGAAGGTAAAAGAATGCTGTTCATTCTGTCATGTACAGCATACGGAGGAAATACAGTGACATGTCAAGGCATGAAGTAGAAAAAAAAATACATTTCCCTCTGAAATAGTGTTCATTAAACTGACTTGTGAGTGAAGGCCAGGTAGGAATCTGTTTTATTAATGGGATATGAACTGGAGATTGACACACGTTCATTGTCTACTCCACTTCTCAACTCTTTATACTCTACCAAGAAAGCACAAAAGTGCGGCACCTCTGCAATAAAAGCACATCAACATAAATGACAGATTAACATGGGTCAAACTGAGCGCCGAGGGAGCCAAATTGCTCCCTATAATAATTTATATTATTATATATGCCGATATATTACTATATCAACTGTGTACAAGAGCTGCCCTGCCTGGATAAAGCCCCAACATACTAACAAGAGTGTAGTATTAGTTCAATATGTACAGTACTATAATATAAAGTGTAACTTAAAAGGCTGGAGATAAAAAGACACAACAAGAACCAAATATTACTGTTGTGTTTTATTTCAATTTGTGTTTTTCGTGTGTTTATAATATATAGCTCTGGTTGTTCCAGATTTAATATCTAGGCTAACAAAAATTTGTTGGTGGCCTAGTGGTTAAGGAAGCGGACCTGGGTCTGCAAGGCCCCTGGTTCGAGTGGAAGCTGTGAGTGTCCACTGAGGTCCACTGAGCTTGGCACCGTCCCCAATCACAGCTCCCCGGGCGCTCAAAGCTGCCCACTGTTCACTTTGGTGATGGGTTAAATACAGAGGTCACATTTCATTGTGTTCAGTGGTGGGAATCGCAATGTTGCAATGACAAGGAGTTTGCCTTTCTTCCTTTCCTTACCTTCCTTGCTTTCCAGATAAACTGGAACACAGATGCAGTATTTGCCTTGAGGATGTTGGTGGAGTACAGAGAAGGTCAGTAGGAGCTGCATTGTGTTTTTGTAGATTAAGAAAAGGCTATGACGGGGTGCAAAGAGAGAAGTCAGGAGTGGCAGAGAAGTATGTTAGATTGGTGCAGGATATGTTTGAGAACCATACAAAAGCTTTGTTCCATCCGCCATCACTGCACCTAACACCTGACCACAGTAACCTTGTTTTGATTGTAACTAATGCTGTCTTATTGTCAATAGTGTCAATAGTCAATAATAATTAATAGTGTTGATTGTTTTCTGCATACAAAGAATTGGGCCCGGGTCGCCTAACAATGTCTGAGTGAGAGTGATTGTATTTGTCTGGTATTTGGTGTGGTTTGTCCTCGATGTGAAGTGAAAGGTGCACAGAAAGGTTGTGAGACCAGCCATGATGGATGGATTAGAGACACTAACTAATGGCAGAAGATAGTAGGAAGAGCTGGAGGTGGCAGAGTTAAAGATGCTGAGATTCTCTTTAGCATTGTCAGAGTAGAAGATACAGAGGACAGGTTAAGAAGGAACAGTTTGGTTATCTGTGGCAATCCCCAATAAGTGACAAGCAAAAAGGAGAAGAAGATTGGATAAGTGGAATAAAGGAAACGCACAATTGGAGTCCGGTCAATTAAAAAAATTTGTTCGGCATCTCTGTTCCAATTTTTTACTTTGGTAAATTGAGCTTAACAGCCCAGAGCAGAAAAACCCATGACATCATCATTTGACAAATCACAACAAGAAGAAACAGGGATTGTAGGATAAATCTGTTGGCTCTCAATTAAAATACTGTTCATAAAAAGGTGTGTTTGTGTGCGAGTAAATGGGGTATTTCCAAACCAGCTGTAACCAGTTGGCATCATATCTACACACTTTATTTTTACTCACTTTGAGATGTTGTGTGTGAACTATAATTACACTTACGCACACGCTCTGTCTGTCTGAACACAAATTTGAGTGTAATGATTCAATTATCCTGTCCCAATAAAACTTGGATCACATATTTTTTTATATGGAATGAAAATTTACATTTGAGAATGTAAGGTGAAAACATTTCACCTTTTTGAATCAGCCAGCAACTGAACGTTAGCAGCACTAGGTAGACACCTGTGTATTAAAAATGGTATTTGACAGAATAAAGGTGGTCTACATCTTCTTATGGTCAGTGCTTCTCAAACTGTGGGGCGGGCCCCCCTGAGGGGGCACGGTGCAATGCTGAGGGGGGCGTGTGTCACCCTGGGGAACCCTTTTTTATGTTACTAAGGATACAATGTTATGCAGAGGTGAAACTACGACTATTTTATAGACAAATGCTATTATTTATAGTTGCGGCGGCTTCATATCAATAGGAGTCAGTGTGTGGCCCCTGGATGCCTCCCTCGGCAGGTGCTAAGGTCCTGTCCCATTGTGAGGAGACTCAGGCCCAGGACACACTGGAGCAACTATGCTGCCCGACTCGGATTCCTCCTAGATGAGCTGGAGGAAGTGATTACAGAGAGAGAAGGTTGGGTATCCCTGCTCTCCCTGCTTTTCTCCACCTGTGCTCTAATTCTTCCTTTTATCTATCTTTCTCTTTTTGTTTGTTACCTGGCCGAAGGGCATGGCAAGACATGTGAAAGATGCTTTTTTTTTTTTAATTCATGATTTTTTTTTTCCTTTAAGCAGTAGTGTCAGCAACTCAATAAAAATAAAATAATCTTAGAAAGTCTTCTCCTGGGGGGAATTCTTGCAGGGTTTTCTTCATTAATTATTTACTTGTGCAATACGAGTGCATGACAAAGGTAAGAGGATAAGGTCTAATATTGGTAAAACTAAAAAAAAAAAGAGACACATACACACATACGCACTTGAATGAAATGTAATATCTTGGCTCCAAGTTTTGACAAAGTCATATTTTATCACTTCTTGGCAAGTTTTATCAATGCCCTGAGGTGAATGTCAGAGGTTCCACTGATGAGGCTCCAACAAAAATGAAACAACCACATGTTTTCCTGTACAATGTGTAAAAGTTAAAAGAAAATTTAAAAGAAAAATGCGCTTAAGGTTCTTATATGTTGCATAATCTATAGATCGCTGGTAATGATTTAGATCAAGGTAAATTACATATATTCTCATTTTTTGTTTGTGCGCTGAATATAACTATTAAATTGTATGTGGTTTGGAACAGCTATATCTCAACATAATGTCCTCTTTCACTGCATCCATAAATCTCCTCTTAGATCTTCATCTTCATCTCTTACCTGGAAGCTCCATTACTAGCATTCTTCTACAAATATAAACACTGTCTCTCCTCTGAAACATACCTCTATATATAGTATGCAGAAGGCTTTTTTACATCTATTCATAACATTTACTTGCCATTTATCGTAGGTCACGTAAACTCAGCATCGACCCGATCCGAACCCCGCCCCCCTTTCGATTTTTAGGACCAATTGTGGCCCACGAGTAAAAGAGTTAGCTCATGCTCAAAACAACCAAAGCAGTCACCTTGACCATATGGGAAATACCATATGCAATCATTTTGTTTCAAAAAATATTATCCTGTCCATTCCTGACTTTTTTCTAGGTCGTTCAGGTCTTCAGTGTCAAATGATAAGCTGTATTGTTAATTATATTAAACATAAAAAATTGATGTTTGTGCAAACATTGGACATCTAGATCTCTGAGTCTCCTCCTCTTAAAAGCACTGTCCTTTCCAAGTGTGCATTGGCATCCACATTAGCACACAAACAATTCCTATAGCAGCTACCAGTGAAGCTCAGAGTCTATCTATGTGTAAAGCAACAGTGAATCGACAGCAGTAAATTGCTGTTATTGCCCAAATTAACTTGAATATTTAATCATGCAAAACACACACTGCAGTGTTATTGTGTGGAAGATATCATAACAAAATTAAACCAGAAATCTTTAGGGTTATTTTGAGTTCATAATCTCGCATTGGCAGCGTAAATATCCTTGTGAGCCTTTTTTTGGCCCACAGGCCATATGTTTCCCACCATTGAGCTCTACAGTCAAATCCGTGTTTAAGGGAATGTACACACCATACACACGTGAACTTCCAACTAGGCTGGAAAGCAAACCTGTGGACTGTAGATAAGAATCGATCCCACACCCTGAGCAAACATAAAATACAAGACAGTGCCGAGACCCTGAAACCAAGGCGTGATAAGACGGTACGCAATGCAAGACTGTGCATGGAGAGGAAAAGGCAGCAAGGAATGTGCTGTCACTCTAATGTGACAGTGGAGAGACTGCACTTCCAGAACCAACAGAAGAAGTTTTAAATTGCCCTTAAGTAAAGTAATACCAAAGAAAATCCTCCACTCATATCCTTATTTGACCCTTTCACAATGTGGACCAAGCTCCTCAAGAATCAAGTCATAGATGGACAACACAACACAGAGAGAAAGAAAGTTTTAGAGAAAAAGCTAGAGAAGCCAGATTGAGACGGTTTGGACATGTTCAGAGGAGGGACCATGGACACATTGGTAGAAACATGATCTTAGAAATGGCGCAACCAGGTAGGAGTCAAAGAGTAAGGTCAAAGAGGACATTGATGGATGCAGTGAGGGAGGACATGGAGTAAAAGATACTGAGAACAGGGTGAGACTGGAAACATTGATTTCTCATGGCAACCCCTAATCAAGGGACAACCCTAGGGAGCAAACTCAGACACAGAGTTTGGTGCCCGTAATTCAGATGTCAGGCCTGTATGTTGGACTGTGTCACCTGGACTAAAATATACTAACGACACCAAAACCTTTTCCTGCTTAAGATGCAGCTTCAAAACTGGAATCATAAGCTACGCCATACCAGGAATCCAAGTGACCCTATCGTCTACCATTATTATTGTTACTATTGTTATCGCCCTTGACAGTCTACTACATTAAGTACTTCAAGTTTTGCAGGGTTAACCTTCAGCATGTTCTATATGTTCTATAGCAGGGGTTCTGAACCATTGGGCCCCGGCCCAAAGTTGGGCCGCAAGCGCCTCCTAGAGGGCCGTGAAAATACTAAACTGCGATTATTAAGGGCCCCAGGTTACTCGACACTGAAAAAATTGGGCCTCTGTGCCAAAAAGGTTAAGAATCCCTGTTCTATAGGGGTGTCAAACTCAATCTTAATGCCGACCAGAATTAAAAACTGGCATGTAGTCACCAGCCAAACTCAATATATATATATATATATATATATATATATATATATAACACTATATGTATATATATGTATATACACTATATATATAGTGTATATATATATATATATATCGTTAGCCTCATAGCATAATTGCCTCAGTCATATTTAATTGAAATATTATGCTATGAGGCTAACGATATTGAGAAACTAGCTATAAGAGTGCATATTTTCCCTGCTCTCCGATAATGAAAAATTGTTTTTTCATCTGGAAACATTGAATCTGGAACAGACAGAGCTTATTAGAATCATCACATGAGAAATTATAATAATAATAATTCACACATCAGTGGTTTTTGTTTCTTATTCTGTCTCTTTGTAGTTTTTCCAGGTCATTTTTAGTGTAAATCTTGCTATACAGAACAAAATGTATGTACTGTAACAAAAAGCATGTATTATTAATACAACAAATTTTGGCAGTATGTTAGGGCTTTATACTTATGGGCCAAATTTTATTTTATCTTGCGAGCAAAAATAATTAAACTGCGAGCCAGTTATGGCCCCCGGGCCAGAGTTTGACCCCTGTATTATAAAGGATAGGGATCCAGTGAAGTTCAAGTCAGGAAAGGCACTGTAGTACAGACATTATTAGTGTCTGTAGAACACACCTGTGTTCTATAGTATTCACTAAGGAGAAGCACATGGCTGGACTAGAACTGTTCTTCACCACATTCAGCTTTTCCAAACACCTTAACTATCAAATCATACAGTCCACAGGTCTACAAGAAGAAGAGAAATCCATGGTGTCATCTGAACTCTCCCGGAACATGCTAAACCAAAAGACGCTCCTGACATCTGAGAAGCGACGCAGACGTTCATCCTCCTGTCTGTGTGGGCCATGACACAATGTTAACCTGCCCAGACTGGTAAAGAGAATGTCAACAACAGGGTTTCTTTCCTCGTCTGTATTCAGTTGTCACTGTGTTTCAGTCTCACAGCACATGCTGTTGAGTCCAGCCTCATAAAAAAAAAAAAAAACTTCCAAAAGCCTCCAGTTTCAAGGAATGATAACAATGCACTGTTAATGAGGCTTAAAAAATATTGATTTTTCTAAGGTAGCCTTGTGGACAACGTCTTATTTAATCTGCACAAATAAATAGGATGCTGGAATTGCTCTATCAGCTCATGACCAAAATGGATAGAACTACAGCTAGAACACTGACTGTATGTGACAGGTTTTTCCACATTTGTCCTGCAGATGTTTTCTGACACCAGATGGTTTTACCAGTGTGTGATTAAAGTAATGCACGTGGCCTCCTGCTCACAAAGGAAAGAGACACAGGTAAACACATGCTGTTCCAACTCTACTATGGCAGGAATGTCAGCGCTGAACACAAAGTGTCATTCATTAGAGAAAGTATTCCAGGTGTCGATCGGACCAAATGTGCAAAAACACGCACTTCTGGACATACATTCAGTTGATCTGAAGTTCATCTGGGTCAACAAACTGGGTTATCCTGATCAATACAACGATCGTAGTTTTATGATGTCCTCTTCTTATGGCCTTTCAGGGTAAAAACGGCATCAAGCTAGCCACTAGGGAGCACAAGCTAGTGTCTTCTAGTGCTCGTCCCAAAGAAAGTTTAGGAGAAAAGGCTAGAGGAGCCAGATTGAGATTGTTTGGCCGTGTTCAGAGGAAGGGACAGGGGATGCATTGGTAGAAGAATGATCCTAGAGATGGAGCTACCAAGTGGGAGACAAAGAGGAGATTGATGGATACAGTGAGGGAGGACATGGAGGTAGTTGGAGTTAGAGTAAAAGATACTGAGAACAAACTTTGGCCAAATCGATGATGTGAGTCAACTATTTACTTTTTTCCCCCTTCCTTTAGTAACTAATAATGTCTTCCTTTCTTGCCTTGAACTTCATTGGATCCCTATCTTTTATAACACAGGTGTCAAACTCTGGTCCGGGGGCCAAAACTGGCTCACATTTTATTTCTTTTTGGCGCGTGAGATAAAATCAAATGTGTACTAGAGTTGGCCCTCCTGTACCTTACAAACTCTCAGAATTTGTTGTATCAATATTGCATGTATTTTGTTATAGCACGTACATTTTGTTCTGTAAAGAAAGGTTTACATTGAAAATGATCGACATATGAAACAAATACCAATGATGTGTGAATTTTTTCTACTACAATTTCTCATGTGTTGATATTAATAAGCTCTGGCTGTTCTAGATTCAGTATATTGGCACTGGTGGCCTAGTGGTTAAGGGAGCAGACTTGGGTCCGTAAGGCCCCCGGTTCGAATCCCCCTACTGCCAAGTTAACGCTGAGGTGCCCTGAGCATGGTATCGTCCCTACGCATTCCTCCCCGGGCACTCATTAGATGCTCACTTTGATGATGGGTTAAATGCAGAGGCCAAATTTCGTTGTGGGCTGTGGTGTGAATCACAGTCACAATGGCAAAAAAGGAATTTAATCTTTTAATCTTAAAATGCAGAGACATAATTTCCCGTGATGAAATGAAAAACACTATTCCATATCCGGAGAGATGGGAAAACATAGCACGTTTGTAGTTAATTTCCCAATACATCTTGACCGTGAATTCATGCTAGTTTTCAATTCTGATCCGCTGTGAAATTGAGTTTGACACCCCTGCTTTATAACAATGCTTCTGGGAAGATCCACGACCATGTCTGAAATCACTCCAACCCCTACATGAGGGGTTAAGCTACTGACCTAACCCCTGAACTACAGCCATCCTGGAACAACCCTAACCATGTGACCATCTTTCTGTTATTTCTGACCACGGAACTGAAAAGAAGTCTCATGGTCAACTCCAGGTAGTAGACTGAGCTCTATGCCATACATATTACCTCTTTGAAAATGCTACTCAGCCTATGAAGCCCAGGCTGCTACAAACCCAGCTATACTGTCAGCTGTCCTACCATCCACTGAACATTCCACAGATAATCCAGATTAGGGTCTAATCTCGGGAACCAGGATCCCCGGGAAATGCGATCGGAGCCATTTCCCGGGAATCGCAGTGAAATGTGAAGACGGGACTCAGGAAAAATTGGGATCTATTTGTTGTCATACAGTAATGCAGAGGGCCAAGGATCTTGCGGAGCGTCTTTCCCCAGCCGCCTCCTCGAGGAGAGTGCGAGCGAGGGTGCGTCCAACTGTTTATTTTCCCTCTCTTGCAGCCGCTTCGGCCTATAGTTTAGGACACGTGCCTAATGTATTAAGAAATGATCATAAAATAGTTTGCTTTAACATATTACACTTTTACATTGGAGTGGTGTAAAAATATTATTTAGGCTATAACGATTGGCCAGTTTTTCAAAAGACGATTTACAAACCACCCTGCCATATTAATGCAGCAGATGTCGCCCACAACAGCGTAGGTGGCTGTGCCTTTATAGGTGTTGTGGAGATGAAACCTATTGTTTTGCATCACTGATTGTAGCCTAGAATAGCAATAATTTCATGTACAATGCAGGTCGGCACGAATATTTGAATGATATTTAAATAAGGCCTATATACAGCGTACAGTAAAAATAAATAAAAGAATCCCGGGATTCTAGGGAAATAGCTCGTCTTTTCCCAGGATTTGATTTTTGTCAATTTCGGGAAAAATATTAAACCCTTATCCAGATACTTACTGAGGTTCGATTCCCCAACTGACCTACCTAATAAATTAGTTGGCTCGTGTGGTACAAGGCATCACACTCAATATTGATATTTGTACACGTGGTAATCACCAACCACTGCATTGATAACAACTGAAATATGTCAAAATAGCAAACAGCATGGCTACCCACAGGTTGAAACTGCTAGCACAAATCCACCTCGAAATAAGTTCCTAAGTAATTTAATTTTCGCTATAAGAAATAGCAGGTATTGACTAGAAAAGTCAATACCTGTGCAAACCTCCACCTCTCTAGGTTCTCTTCTAGTTGCTGCCTACTCTCACTGCAGATCACAATGTCATCTTCCACCTGTCATTGTCCAAGGAGACTCCTGTCTGACTTCATCTGTCCACCACTAAAGCAAACAAAAAGACACTCATGGCGGATTGTTGATGCAGTCTTGAATCTCACCACTGTTGTACGTTACATACTTCTCTGCCGCTCCTGACTTCCTCATACAAAATCATCCATAGGCCTTTTCTAAATCTACAAAAACACAAAGCAGCTCCTTCTGACCTTCTCCGCACTTCTTCAACAACGTCCATAAGGTCAATATTGCATCTCTGGTCCTTTTTCTATGAATGAAGTTCTTTAGTTCCTTCAGATCTAGCCTCAACTAAAAGAATGTTTTACATTGAGAATAACATTTTATTAATATGTTATATAATATTGTTATCAAAATTCATTCAAAACTACAAAAAAACCCAACTTCTTTTTTATTTGACACAGTCAAATAGCTAACAGCTTTTAACCAGAAGTTACTCTTAATACTATATTACCTGTGAAATGTGCTTTGCATTCCCACAGTGAAAAATGGAGAGTAATTATTGTCATTACCTTTGAAGAGGCAAAACCCAGTTATTTTAAGGGACCTGAACAGCATCATTAGAACAGGAGAGTTCAGACCACTCCAAAGACATTCACTTCCATTTCTCTGAAGTTAAAAAAGTCCAGTACAAACACATGCGGTTGTAGCTCAATCCTGTGATTAGTGTGCGTGAAATAATAAAGGATTAGACTTAATTACGATGTTTGGGGAGAGAGTGAGTCACCGAGGATTTCCTTTGGATGATATTGTATTTAACGGCTTCTTTTCAAGCCATGCCTGGAAGCTCAGGAGGAGCAGACATTTCCATGTGATCAGACACCACCTTCAGTGGTACAGTAAATACCCAATTAACAATGGGCAACTGACACAGTAGTCGACAGTTTTCTCCAACTCACCCAGCAGAAGAACGTACAGCTGCAGAGTCATGCTGGTCGTCAGGATGCCTGGATGCTTGGACGCCGAGCTGTCTCTGGCTATAAAACACAGAGCGGCACAATTTAAGAATAATAATAAGAATCTTCAGCAAAGTTTCCAAAAAGAAAAAGTTTCAAACTAACACAATTAGGGGTCTGTGCCCTGTATAATATTATATTATATTGTTGAACCTGAATTATCCACAGAGTACAATTTTCTCTTTTCACAATGGCTGTCAAGAGGTTTTTAAAATACATAACCTTTATAGTTTCATGCGGCCTTCAACCATACAGTTTTAAAAATCTACCTAGCAGCATTGGATAATAATAACTGTTTCTTCCAGCCAAGTCATATTCTTCTTAAATATTTAAGAAATATCTTCTTAAATTCTTAAATATTGGCTGTTCTGATGATTTATTATATATGTGATTCTTCTTCTTCTTTTCCTTTCGGCTTTTCCCATTTTTCAGGGGTTGCCACAGCGAGTCAATAACCTCCATCTCACCCTCCTGCGCATCCTCACCTCCAACTCCAACCACCTCCATGTCCTCCCTCACTGCATCCATAAATCTCCTCTTTGGCCTTCCTCTTCGTCTCTTACCTGGTAGCTCCATGTCTAGCATTCTTCTCCCAATATAACCACTGTCCCTCCTTCATTTGGTATCCTTAACCCCATGGTCACCACTGCTGCCCAGAACAGAATTAAAAAATAGAATAGAATAGAATAGAATAGAATAGAATAGAATAGAATAGAATAGAAATGCTGAGCTAACGGAATGCAGTTTGCATCCAGAGGTGCTTAGCAAAAACTAGCATTAGCAATATAGCAATATACGCTAAAAGCTCTGACGAGGTTATAAAAATGGAGATAATATGGAGGCGGTACTATAAATAGATCATAGGTAAAGATATATCAGAGGTTATACACATGGTATGAGGGAGGTTCCATGGATGGACTATGGGTATAAGTATATCTTCTTCTTCCTTCGTATTTTCTTGATTTTCCGGGGTTG
>JAFBJS010001760.1:23004-53630 GCA_016785265.1 Paraplagusia blochii | reverse complement strand
AATAGAATAGAATAGAATAGAATAGAATAGAATAGAATAGAAATGCTGAGCTAACGGAATGCAGTTTGCATCCATCCAGAAGTGCTTAGCAAAAACTAGCATTAGCAATATAGCAATATACGCTATAAGCTCTGACGAGGTTATAAAAATGGAGATAATATGGAGGCGGTACTATAAATAGATCATAGGTAAAGATATATCAGAGCTTATACACATGGTATGAGGGAGGTTCCATGGATGGACTATGGGTATAAGTATATCTTCTTCTTCCTTCGGCTTTTCTTGTTTTTCCGGGGTTGCCACAGCTAGTCAACAATTTCCATCTCATACAATAGAATAGAATAGAATAGAATAGAATAGAATAGAACAGAATAGAATAGAAATGCTGAGCTAACGGAATAAAGTTTGCATCCATCCAGAAGTGCTTAGCAAAAACTAGCATTAGCAATATAGCAATATACGCTAAAAGCTCTGACGAGGTTATAAAAATGGAGATAATATGGAGGCGGTACTATAAATAGATCATAGGTAAGGATATATCAGAGGTTATACACATGGTATGAGGGAGGTTCCGTGGATGGACTATGGGTATAAGTATATCTTATTCTTCTTCTTTCGGCTTTTCCCGTTTTTCGGGGGTTGCCACAGCGAGTCAACAATTTCCATCTCACCCTGTCCTCCGCATCCTCAACTCCAACTCCAACCACTTCCATGTCCTCCCTCACCGCATCCATAAATCTCCTCCTTGGCCTTCCTCTTCGTCTCTTACTTGGTAGCTCCATGTCTAGCATTCTTCTACCAATATAACCAATGTCCCTCCTCTGGACATGTCCAAACCATCTTAATCTATAAGTATATACAGTAGTAAATTATGCACATATTGGGGGGCTATAAACAGAATATAAATACAAATATATTGTGGGTTATACTTTTATATTATATGACAGAAGAGGGAACTTAACAGACAGTGAAAAAATAAGTGTATGACAGGTTTTACACATAATATGAGGCAAACACAGTATGCATAAACTGTTACTGTATGCAGCAGTAAAAAAGACTTTAGGCTTATAATGTCAAACCATAGCTTCATCCATAGCATCCACCCATTTTTGTCTGAGTATGCTTTACAGGGTCACATAGGCAGCAGTCTCCCCCAACACCACCCAAATCACACTGTGTTGTACCAGCCCCTCATGAACTTTCTTAAGTGGGTGCAACTACTGGAAGGAAACACTGGTCTAAAAGATGTTTAGGTTTTGCCCTGGGGTAACTCAAGACCTGGAAGTGACCCGAAATTCCGGTGGAAGACATTTCACCTGTTAAAAAGTGAGTTGCCTGTCCTGCTGTCTCATCTCGCTGTCCCTCCAGGCTCATCAACCTCAGCTGTGAAAAACCGCAGGTGCCTCCAGTCAAGGTTGATGACCAGAAACACTTGAGACCCCAACTCTGGATCTCTGTCCATCATGTCAGACAGGGCAAACGAGCTTCTCACATTCACTGTTTGAGCAGCTCCTTCATTGTTACACGCTTCATCTTCTTCTTTTACTTTTGCTTGTCCCTTTTTTCAGGTGTTGCCACAGCCAGTCAACAATTTCCATCTCCCCTTATCCTCTGTATCCTCAATTCTAACTCCAACTACCTCCATGTCCTCCCTCACTGCATCCATCAATCTCCTCTTTGTCTCCTACCTGGTAGCTCCATCTCTAGGATCATTCTTCTACCAATGTATCCTCCCGTCCCTCCTCTGAACATGTCCAAACCATCACAATCTGGCTCATTCCTGATGCTGTCCGCCCCAGTCTGCCCTAAAGAGAAACTCAGCATCTTTAACTCCTGCCTCCTGTCTTCTACCTATTCCTACTGTCTCTAGTCCATAGATCATAGCTGGTCTCACCACTGTCCTGTAAACCTTTCCCTTCAACGTAGCTGACTCTCTTCTATCACAGATCACTGCTGACACTTTTCCATCCTGTCTGTACTCTTTTCCTCTACACCTCAGTAACACAGTTTACAGTCCTGGACGGGCAGCACAAGGTCACAGTTTAATCTTAATGGTTTCGCTTCACTGCTACAAAGGATTAGGAGAAGACACAACTATGTAGAAACAGGAGGCTGTCCAAGATTTAATCAGCCAGCGTTTAGGAAATAAAAGTTTCATACTCACACAACCCGGGGTCGCCTCTCACTCCTCTGCACTGCACTCTCTGCCTTCCTACAAGCTAACTTTGCCCGGATGGTGTTTGTGCATGTGTACGTGTGTGTGTGTATGCGTGTATTCTCCCGTGCATGTGCTCAGACCCAGGACCCCTATGTGTACATTTACGCATGCATGGACATGTGTGGTGTGTATGTGAAGCAGAATCAGTAAAACAAACTTGAAAGCACAACTGATGGCAGCGATGTAAAAACAGAGGGAACATCACGGCCAATGAGAGCGCAGAGAACACTGTGGAGGACCCCCCTTTCTTTCATTCCTCTCCTCCCTCTGCTTCTGTCTCCCACTCTCCCTCCACCTCGTCACTGGGGCGCTGGGGTGAATGGGCAGCTATTCTTATTCTAATTCCTCTGTCACTCTGTGGGCCCTTGGCTGAAAGAGGGGAATGGTCTCCAGGCTTTTGGAATGCAACACCCCTTTTCTTCTGGACATCGAGGGCCGGAGAGGAAGCAAAAAGTGGGTGGAAATACAGAAATGGGGAAGAGATAAAGAGAGAAAGAAAAGGAGATAGAGAGATAATGAGGATAAATCAAATCTGTCATAATAATAAATCCGACCTTTATGCCTGTCTGTCTCTAACACATTAAAGAGTTCTTATTACTCTTATGAAGGGTTATTGCAAATTATTGCATATCCCCATTTATCCAACAGTCATTTGTTCACCTCCTTTGTTCCCCCTAGTGGAGAGCTGAACAGAGTTTAATTGCCTGGTGGACAAAGGAGTTCTTGAGTCTGCAGGACCTGTGGAAATAGCAGAGGGCAAATGGAACTGGAACTGTCCAGGATGGCCAACTGTTTGCTTAGTGCTCTCTGCTGTGCCACTGACACCAGAGCGTCCAGTGTGGTGTTAACCACAGACCACAGACATATGATCTAAACCTCCATAGAAAGGACAGTCTTATCTACCCCTTCTTCTGCATAGACATATCCAGTAAAGTGAACAACGTTAGAATGCAGTGATCTCTCTTCTATCACGTCAGTTGCGTTACAAGATCCAGCACGTGATGGGAAAAAATCACAAAGCGGAAGTGAGATAGATATTATACTATTTACGTACATATTACGTACCCCAACACTTTTATCAACCCTCCCTGGACAGAATCGCCTTTTCAGATGATGTCGATAAATTAAATACACGACCATAAAAAAACGCAGAAGAGAAAACACAGTGGTTGCTCAACTCTAGATTCACTGCAATTGTGCAAAGGACTTGTTGGAATATCAGTGACAGTTCAAGGTTTAAACTTTGTTAGGGTTTGCGCTGAGCTACAGTGTTTGTTAGTAAGTTAGTAAGTTAGTGAGTTAGTTAGTTAGTTAGTTGTTAGATCTGATCCACTTGACTAAACTCTCGCCCATCTATCATTCTATTCACTCCCGCTTGCCACTGGAGTTCCAGGGGAAGAAGTCTCTACGACTACCACCCAAATCACACAGCACCAAACAGTACTTTCCTCCAGGTGGTGAGGCCACCAGAAAGTGTCAAAACAAATTGTTTAATGCATTGGACAGACAGAGGAGCAATTTATCGAGTTGCATTGTGGTTCCTCTGGGAATCAAACCGAGGACACTCTTTAGGAGGCAGGCCTGCTTACCACTACACACAGAAAATCCAGAACACCACAGAAAAAAAAAAGAAAGAAGTTTATTGATCCTAATTGTTGTGCTGTCAGAGGCATCAGTTAACAAGCACAGCGCTTGTGGTTCCTCTGGAAATCAAACCCAAGACTCTCAGCTGTCCTTGTTTTTCAGGCAGGTCTGTTAACCACTACACTATTGCACTATTGCACTCTGAACAGCTCAAATCATAACAAAACATATTCTAACCCCAATGAGCTAATTATCAGTGCAAAGAAACACAGACACAGAAAGACAAAAGAAAATGTCCTTGACCCTTCTGCAGAAGTCAAAGTCAGGAAATCTGGAAATTTTAGTCCAAACAACGGCGTCTCTTCCCTCCTTGAAAAAGCATAAAATGATAAGATAGACCTCAGAGTCTTTCTGTCTGTGTGTGTGTGTGTGTGTGTGTGTGTGTACAGAGCGTGTCTAAATCCTTGTATGCACAACACACACGTGCATTCAGACTAAACCAATGAACTACGTGCTGCCAGTACTGTGCAGCACCCTTCACTGTTGCAAAACAAGACAGGGCTAACAGGAGGATCAGATCAGAGATGAGATAATTGAGGAAGTCTGGGTTTTCACACACAGGCGAGTTACTCAGAAAGTACACAGGTATATTAAAAGGAACTGTACTGTATTGAGTAGCTTTTGATGTTTAGTGGTGATCAATGTTTGATGCTGGTTTCTAGGCAGTGGTGGCCTAGTGGTTAAGGAACCAGACTTTGGTCCAAAGCGTTCTGGGTTCCAGGTGCACTGAGCATGGCATCATGGATCCCGCGGGACTGAAGATGCCGACTCTTCACTTTAGTGATGGGTTAAATGCAGAGGTGACTTTTCGTTGTATGCATTGGTGTGGGTCTCAATGACAGGGAGTTCCTTCTATCCTCCAGTTTGGAGCTCAACACTAAAGCTGGCTGTTGATTTCCGATTCTTAATGCAGGCACCTAAAAAAACCCTTGTAATATCCCTTTAAGAAACTATTATAGCAGTTGTGAAATAATGTCCATTTCTCTGATCTTAATCCCATCAAATGTCGATCTGTCAATGTAGGGACCACCCAGACACACAACATTTGGCTAAACCGTGTTATCGGAAAAACAACACAAACCGCCAGATCCAACGGCAGACACTAATTTGTAAAAATGCTGGAAATCTCTTAATAGCGCCTTGCTGGTGTTGTAAACTCAAACAGAGATAATTATCAACGTAATCCAGTAGTCTGAGATTACAGCTGGAGGAAAAAAAAAAAACAAAGTACTCACTGTAACCTACACTGACTTTAGACGGTACACCTAAATCCTACGTCTGCTGCAATTATCAGGCACTTAGACTGCACAACCTTTGTACCAAAAACACTCACTCTAGCTCCAACAGCCGAGCAAAAAAAAAGTCAGCAGATTTACTAAATCAGCTTTGTTTCCTCTTTTGTATTTGATGTAATCACCCAAATTACGTCCTCACCTCAGCGAGAGACTCACCTCTGGCGCTGGCAAACGCTCCTGCACGGACATGACTCGACAGTAACAAGTGGGGAGATTTTTATAACTGATTAAATAACCAACCATCACAATCTCAGACGACATGTTTGGACTGGAAAGACGGAACTCCACCTGAGGTGGAGGTGAGCAGGATGACAGGAGATACTGTAGGAAGGGAACGTGGAAAAGAAAAAAGTGTTGGAGAGAGGTAAAAGGAAAAAGAAAAAAAAGAAGTGAAGAAAGGAAAAAGTAGAGAGAAGACAACGTGAAAAAAAGACAAAAATACCAAGCTGATATAACAATACCAAGAATCATATGACTCAATCATAAAAAAAACCCACCAAATTAAACCTAATTAAATGTGTATTATTAGAAAATCCAAAACAAATGATTTTTGGAGAAATGTATTTGCTTACTATTTTTTTTGGAATATATTTTGCTACTTCTCTATGTAATGAAGTTGGATAGAAGACATTACCAATGATGCACTAATGGCAGCTGAGAGCCACATCCAAATCTCTGGAAATAATTCTCGTTCCCTGAATCCACTTTAGTTGAGATGTGCGTCACTAGATTTATTTAGAAAAATGAGAAAATTAAAAAAAATCTATTCAGGCTATGTATTTGGTTTTTTGTGTGTGTGTGCTTTTTACTAATGAATGGCAAATCATTTATTGTTACTGTGTTTTTTTCCCACAGTCTATAATGCAGGATTGGTTGATTTATAAAGAAAAATACTTGTTGGAAAAAGAAAAAAAAAAAATGTTAGCCCCATTCAGACCCACATTACATCCAGTGGGCTCACCACCCACAGGAATGCTCACAACACGAGGCAATAATAAGGACATTTAATTGTATTTTGTAAGTTCATCCATACATCTATTTTCATCTGCTTATCGGTTAAGCCGGTCGCAGGGCAGAAGTCTCCACATCTGCCACCCAAATCACATTGCATCGTACTCTACCTTCCTGCAGGTGGTGAGCCTGCTGTAAGCCAACCACCCGGATAGGTAAATGAACTTGACCAGCAGGTGAACCCTGGAGATTCACACTAAAGACAGAGACATTGCCTTTGGGCAACAGTAAAGGCCTCTTTTTCAGATTTTTTAAATAAGAAAAACAGTATTTAAACCAGCAAGAATGACCATGAGCTCCTATATGAGGCAAGATG
Organism: Paraplagusia blochii; assembly: GCA_016785265.1. Lineage (NCBI taxonomy): Eukaryota > Metazoa > Chordata > Actinopteri > Pleuronectiformes > Cynoglossidae > Paraplagusia > Paraplagusia blochii. Next base: position 47,146 of record JAFBJS010001760.1, on the reverse strand, counting down.
AACCAAAAAAAGGAATTTTCTAGTGACCCAAATGAGGGTTGCGACCCAGTCTTTGGGAAACAATGCTGTAGTGAATTTGTTAAATCTTCAACCTATCCGTACTGATGCTAACAATGTTTTGAAGATGCAAAAAAAGGCAAATACCAGGATAGTAGACCAGAAGAAAAGACAGAATGAACAAAAACCTGAGCGGGAAATGACACTTTTTACACCTCAACCCCAGGTAACCCAAAGAAACAAGTGTCAGAATTCTGCTGAAGAAATTAGAAACCTGCAGCCACAGATTGAAGGAGTGTGTGTGTGTGTGTCTCGGCTACAATGACTGCAGGGCATATTTGTGACACTGTTGCACACATTCCTACCAGATTAAGCAGCAGTGCAGATTACTGCACAGCCTGGCCTCGGATCCAACTGCTACAATATCAGGAGTGAGTCAGGAATCAGAGGCCAACAGTGATTCAGGGAAAGGATTTCTTAACACTTACTGAATGAGAATCAACTTAAAAAAAGGTCAAAATATAATTTTTGTTGCTGTTCCCCCTGCTTGTCAGAGCCTCAGTCCGTGTGTGTGTTTGGAGGTACGTGTTCTCATGGTTCTCTTGAAGGCTTAGTCAAGCTTTAATCAGCTCAGGGACTAGACCTCTTGCCCTCCTACATGGATCAAATCTAACCTGCAGGGTTAAGAGGTTCCACGAGTAGCTGGTCAGAGATGCCACACAGGAGAGGGCAGCACTGGTCACACCCAGCGCTGACTCTATGGTAGTCCTTCCAGCTGTTTTTAAAGCTTGATAAATGCAAAAAATAACGCAATATTTGGAAGACAGTGTCCCTGTAACTATTGTCCCTGTAACTATTTCATATCATATTAAAAAATGTTTATCAAGTGTATTTAAGTCTGCAAGGTGCTAAGTTCGAGTCCACCACCTGCCATTTTGGTCTGATCATAGCACAGACCCAGTGGGCTCACCACCTGCAGGAAGTCTCACAGTACGGTGCAGTATATGATTTGGGTGCCAGTCTCGGAGAGTGCTAGCCCTGAGACCCGGTAATGGATAAACAGATGAAGATAAATGAATGAATTTGATAAACTGAGCAGCAAGTATGCACAGTATAAGCGCCAATGAGACACACAAAATAACTTAGAGGGCCATATTCAGCCCGCAGGCCTCGTGTTTGATATATGTTTTTGATTTAAACTGGAAGCATTTTCTCATGATATGAAGTCAGAGAGTTTGTTGCCAGTGAAAATGTTAGTAAAAGAGGTTTTAAATCAGAGATTGAATTGAGTTTAATCCGGTCCACAGCATCAGTGAACTTGCAGGTTTAAAACAAATCTGCTTCATCCTCTCCTCCAAAATAAAAGGATTTCCAATCTCTAACTTCTAAACCCATAAAACCAAAGTGATGGCAGAAATTCACCATACCTAGTGCTGTACGACAAAAACAATACAATTGCACCGCCCAACAGCTGGTTAAAATGCTTCCAGTTATCTTGATATTCTATTGGTAGCTGCAAAAACAGAACTTTTGGAAAATCCCCCCCAGGAGCCTGAACCAAAGGCAGAGTGAAATCAAAACCTACTTCCTGTCATCTTCTTTTCTGTCATTTTACAAGTCAGGTCCACTTAAAATAAGCGCAAAAGACATGAATCTGGATTGATTTCCTATCTTTCTAACCGGTGTGTGTTCGACCGTGAATGTTAACAGACATAGAAGATGGAGAGCTCACCTGCAGCACGTCGGCAGAAACTTCTGTCTCAGTTTTCCTCTCACTCACTCATACACTCCCTCAGAAACCTGTGGTCTCCTCACTCTGGAAGCTGCACCTCGTGTGTGTGTGTGTATGTGTGTGTTTGAGCTGTGAAATCCCAGGAGAAGAGGGAAAAAATTAGGTGGAGCTAATAGTGACACCCCCAGCAGCAGGAGCAGGAGCAGCGGGAGCAGGAGTGGGAGCCAACTTTTCCCCCAGGAAATAAGGATCAGGTGAGGAGGCCCCACCCATTCACAGGGAGGAGAAATGACTGGTTAAATATTACTGACGTTAAATTCCTCAGTGGACACTGAACTTTAGCTTGACTCTGTAGAGATAATGTTCACTCCTTGGCCAGATCTAATATCTGTGAATACGTACAGTTCAACCTCGTAATGTTTGTCATGAACTCATTCAGGAGAAAACAGAGGTCAGAATGGAGAGGTTATACTGTACAGGTAACTTCCTGGGCGGTTCCTCGGTCACTAGGTCAAACACTTTAACACCCTGAGTTAGAGCTGTCAAGTGGGGCGGCCATGGTGGCCTAGTGGTTAAAGAAGCAAACTTGGCTCCTCAAGGTTACAGGTGCTGATCCACCAGATCCCAGGTTGCCACTCAGGGGCTCTGATCACAGCACTGTCCAGACCCACATACTGTAACTTCCAGCAGTGTGATTTGGGTGTATGTCATGGAGACTGCTGCCCCTGTGACGTGGTAATGAACAAGAGGATGAAAATGAATGGACCCTGAAATTAATGTATATACAGGTACATTCAGAGATTAAATGTACGGCACAAATGGCTGCATTATACGTATTATTGCAGACTTTGACCGCAGTCACCAGTGAAAACTTTGTTCTCTATATCAAAAATAATAGGTCATGTTCCCAAGATCAGCAGGCAGTACAGTGGGTGGACAAGTTGTGGGGTGGATTCCAAACTTTTACATGACTCCGCCATGTGGACACTAAGATCCAGTGGTGTTTTTTTTTTTTTTGTGATGTCAAATTAATACGCCTCGCAATAACGTCAGTATGACACCAGGGCTTGAGAATACACTCATATACATTATATTACACTTAATAGAGGCTCATCAAGCAACACTTAATTTGCGGAGCATTTCAAATCAATTATACAATGATTTGTTTTCTCCCCACTAGGTTCCTGGGGTTCGATGCCGGCATAGCGACATTTAAAAAAAAAGAAAATTGTCACATTTGTCACCAAAAAACTGTCACATTTGCTTTCCTTTCAAAATGCCATACATTACAGTCACTTTTCTTTTAAGTCCAGGAAAATTCAACAAGATGACATTGCCAGTCTCCCGGGAGAGCTTATCCAATCAGAGCCAGCTAGATGGCTCTGACGTCACAATCTGACAAGATGATTGGTCTGAGCGCTGTAAACTGTAAAATGTGTTTATTTATTTACAGCGAGCAGAGCCCTCATTTTTTATTCTGAGGGCTCTCTCTGATTTCATTGAACCCGACAACACTAGCTAGCTGAAATATGATTGGATAAAAAAGTTGTTATCCAACTTTTGAAATGTAAAAACATTTTTTATGTTAATAAAAATAATAATACAATTATTATTTTCTTATATTTATGAATAAATCTGTTCATCTGAGTATGTAAGGACCCGCCACTGCTAAAATCTGGTGGAATAAGTTTTTTCAGATATTAGATCTACAGCATGCTGAAGACGGACCTATTAAACCTACAGTTATTTGTTTACTTAGACATTGTTGACAATTGACAATATGAAACTGTCAAGATTTTGTTGTCTTAGTTTTCTCATACATAACAAATAAAAAATTAGAACTTTAGGTTCTAAACATCATCCCGACCCAAATAACTTCCAGTGGGCTCACCGCATACAAAAAGGCTGACAGTATGGAGCAGTGTAATTTGGGTGGCAGTCGTGGAGATTGCTGCCTCGGAGGATGAATGAATGAATGAATCATTTGTGCCTATTTAATGCAGCCACACTTTTTGAAATATAAAATAGGTTTTAACACAATAGTAATATTTGGGATTGTAAAAAATTTTAAGGGCATTTAAACTTTATTCCACCTCTGTATGGTATTCAGCATATAGTGTAAAGTAACTCATTCCCAACCACTGTGCCGCAGCACATTAGGTGCCATAACTGTTACTTATTTACTGCCAATAAGTGACCAGTCACATTTTCAGTGGCCATCACATTTTTGTCTTGTTTGTCCACGGCAGCGACACTGACAATACTGAAATATCTGGCAAATATCTGTGTCTATCTTTAATTCCTTGGACTTTGTCAGCATCATGTTCAACTAAACAGGTCCAGGATTTACACTATAAAATTATTCATTCATTCATTAAGTATTTAAAAAAGGGAAACAACGCAGTTCTACGAAATTGGAACTCAGGACACAGACAAACACTGTGTTGTCACTGCAGTGTGGAAGCCTGTGCTCCATGATGGCTGATCATGGTCTGCAGCTCATCACTGACAGGATCTGAACTCTGGGAATTATCAAGAGATGACAGTCTCCATCGCCAAGCACATTATGTGGTGCCAGCCTGGTCAACTGATACACATCACAGTCTGCTCCCAGTATGTGCGCATGTGTGTGTTTTGCCTCTGCGTAGAAATGAGAATTCTTGCCGTAGCAGATTAAAGTCAGTTAATTCCTCTGTGAAGTAAATAAGGTTGTTGACTTAGACAAGTAATCTCACAGTTGTGTAAAGGTATACAGCTAAGTAGGGGGCAGTGGTCAGCACTCAGCTGCAGCTGGGAGAGCAGATGAGTTGCAAGGGTGATGCTGCACGGAGTGGGTATAATTATACTAATGAACTCTCTCCTTATATGAGTAGGAGCCGGGACCACAAGGAGAGAGAACGAGTCAGAGAGAAGCGAAAAAGAGAAGCAGGGCACAGAAGGACTGAAAAAAAATAATAAAATAAAGTGCTGTTGTTTAACCATCTAACCAGTGTGTTGTGTCCATTTGGATCCACACATTGTACATGCTATTACTCTCTATAAAAAACTTCTGTCTATAAAAAAAGTCTCTGTTCTTCTTCTTCTTTCGCGTTTCCCGTTTTTCAGGGGTTGCCACAGCGAGTCAACAATTTCTTTTTGTTGTCTCAGGACACATTGGGCGGGAGTTTGGGGGTCTACAACTTGACTCTACTGTGGTATCCAGCAACTGCTATAGCCACATAGTGAGTATTCAATGGAATACTTTGATACCGGCAACTTCTCTGTCATTGATTCAAATCTAGCTACCTAACCGCAACTTTTATGAATTGGATCTCAACTGGTGTTTGACATTTAATTTCCATTTAATCTCAAGTACCCTGTGAAGCCCCATGTAACAAACTGTGTTTGTAAATGTGGGCTATATAAATAAAGAATGATTGATTGATTGACAAGTAGCTAAAAGCTCATTTAATAGTATACCAAGGGTCTACATACAGAAAATCCATTCCTTTTTATTATGTCCATGCCTTCTTGGTTAAGCAGTCAATTTCCATTTGAAAGTGTATTATTTGCAGGTTTTAAAATGCAATTATTTCACCTATAGAATTTCCCTTTTCCCCAGTGTTAACATTTCATGGCATTATTATTAGGCACTTACGATCCTGTTCACTTCCACTTCCACTCTCGCCATTAATGTCTCACTATCAGCACAGGTGGTTAGTTTTTTTCAATCTACTGTCATTTATTTTTATACTCCAGCCACTTCTGACTGTTGTTGACGTCTCTCTGCGTCAGTGTGTCTCTTGTCTCTTTTGTATGTACCAACAGACAGGGATTTTGTTTGTTTTTTCCCCTTTTCTGCTGTTGTTCATTTGTCCTACCATGCCTGAGTCCCGAGATACATTTTTCAGAAAAACTGCGAAATATTTCTGTTGTGTTTTGAAGCCTCTTTTTCACCATACTTAGTGATAGTTATGCACCACGTATAATGTCTGCCCTCTAGTGGGGGAACTTTTATTCCAGGCTACCTGCTCTGTGGACAACACACTGGGGTTAAAAAGAAGAATCGTAGACAAATCTTGTTAATAAAGACTAAAATTAACATTGTTTTAAATTAGACTTGCGTGTGTCCTGGCCCACATAACCCAGAGTGGGATTGCCACTTACAGGAAGGCTCCCGGTATGGAGCAGTGTGATTTGGGTGCCACTTGTGGAGACTGTCGCCCATGTGGCCTGGCAACAAAGAAGAGGATGAGGGTGAATGAATACATTTTTAATGTTCTGTGTGTATAAACGAATCAACAACCCTGCAGGGTAATTTAGTGTTTTTCCATAAACTTCCAATGTAATAAAAACAATTTATTCTCTCAGTAGTGTGTCATTTAATTTGTAAAATAATACCTTGGGTTTTCAAGCACCCACACATAATTGGCTTTAATCAAAATGTAGACAAAATAAAACACCAAAACTTTGATTGCTTGATTGGACTTTAATTGAAAGACAACATGGTAACAGGAAATGCATTGTGGGGGCAGCGGTGGCCTTGTGGTTAAGGAAGTGGATTCAGAAGGGTTTCAGGTTTGAATCCACCAGTTGCCAAGTTACTACTGAGGTCCACCGTCCACACCCACTGCCCCCTAAGCGCTCAAATCTGTCCACTGTTCACTTTGGTGATGGGTTAAATGCAGAGATTTCATTGTGTGCAGTGGTGTGAATTACATTGACAAAAGAGTTGTCTTTACTTTAATCCATTTATTTTTTACAGAAGTAACTAGAACAAACAGCAACAACCTTTAATTCAATTTATTCAGGACACTACAGTTAGCAAAAACCACTCCAACCAACCACAATCATCAACCCTGCCCTTCAAAACAAAGCTAAAGCATAAAGGGAATCTAAAGCTGTTGTCCTCAGACACCAACATGTTATGGGAGGCCTTCTTGCTTGTGTGGTATTTCAGTTGTTCCTGTCCCATATATCGCTTTATAAGTATCCTAACTTCAGGCAAACAAGCGCAACACAAACAAACTAAACATAAAAAACAAACACAGCCCTTTAAAGAATGTAGAAAGGGGACCTCGTAAACCTTGAGCATTCTGCTGAAAGGAATTGCGTGAAAAAAATAAATAAATCACCTTGTCTCATCTAATACCAGCTACCATGTGGAACCACCAGTTGGCCTGCACTGTCCAGCCCTTCTGCTCACACACTGAGATCTGCTGCAGGAAGTGCTCCGTGGCCTCCGCCTCATTCTGTTCTTCCTGCAGTGCCTCCTGGAGGTAGTGAATGTCCTCTGCGGCGCTCAGCTCAGGTATACCCGTCAGCAACATGAGAGAGAAGAGAGTGACCAGCAAGCGGGAGTGGGAGCGCAGGGAGAGGTAGGCCTGGGTGCAGGTGTCCTGATGGGAGAAGAAATTATAAATAATGGACAACAAGTTAATTTATGTTCATGTCAGGGTCAGGAATAAGGTGATTAGAGGGACAACACAGACAGGAAGGTTTGGAGAAAAAGCTAGAGAAGACAGATTGAGATGGTTTGGACATGTTCAGAGGAGGGACAGTGGATACATGAACATAGGATAGAAGAAGAATGGAGCTACCAGGTATCACCAAACGGTGATGTATAAAATGAGGGAGAATATGGAGGCCGTTGGAGTTAATAAGGAAACAGCTGAAAGCAAAAAAAAATTTTACTCAGTAAAGACGTTCAATTTCAATGTTGTTGTCAAACTATAATTTGACAAATGTGACTCGTGAATTTGTGCTTTACAAATGATATTGATTTGACTTGTACATGGTGAGAAATGCCAGGTGATCATTTGTATTTCTGGGAAATGATCGCCACCTGCTGTCAAGGAGTATAATAGATGAGATCCTGCTGATATTTTTCCTTGACTCTTACCCTGAACCGCTGGAAACAGAGACTATTACGTCCTCTAATCCTTCCCATGACATAGAGGAAGTCAGGTGTGAGGACAAAGGGCACACGTTCTCTGTTTACACCCAGGAAGTGCTTCCTGTTGCCGAGAATGTGACCAAAGTCAATGTGGAAGAGATTTCCTGTAAGAACAGAGAAAAGTTTTTTCTCAGTTAAATTGTTTATTCTCATGTTTATTGCAGTTAAAATGAATGTACAATGATTAGTTATATATTTTTTTAATTATTATCCATCAAAGTTCTAGCTCTTGCTACTTCTGTTGGTTTATGGGCTTCTCTATTGACTTTTTATAACTGTATGTCTTATATTCGACTATTTTCTTTTTTGACTATTTCTGCCAGCCCCATACATTTGTAGGTCCAGGGTGGCTTAGCCAGCCTTGTGTCTCATGAATGTCATTTGCAGTAAAGAATGAATTTTCAATTGTCTTGATTGTTCTCAAACCCACTCCTCCGTGTTGTAAATGGTTAAACCATAAACCCTGTGTATTTCTTAAAGTTTGAAATCCAACAAGAACTGCTTTTTAATACTCTTGTAATATACTATGTTTTGTTCAATTACATTAATAACATAATTTAATTAAATTTAATTATATCAGCTGCTTGAAAGCAGAAACTTTTGACAAAAATTGGTCTAAAACAAATACATAATAAACAATGACTGTCAAAAATGATTGTGTTAATATTGAATTAACTCAATCAATTGATGCCAATGTTTGTCTTAACAGTTTTTTGTTTTTTTTCATATATTCATTCATCTTCATCTGCTTCGGTTGCCAGATCTCAGGGGTAGAAGTCTCTGGATGTCACCCCCTGCTCCATATTGTCAGCCCTCCTTTGGGTGGTGAGCCCTCTGGAGGTGACGTAGGTGAGGGCCCTGCTATGATCAGAGTCTTGTGAACCCAAGTAGGCCATCTTAGCGACATTTATTTATTGATTTATTTTAATATTGTTTTAATATTATATCTAATCCATTTTTTTTGGCCTATGAGTTAAGGAAGCAGACTTGGGTCCCACTACCAGGTTGCCACTGAGGGGCTCTGAGCAGAGCAATGTCCCGACACAAATAACTTCCAGTAGGCTCACCACCCAAAGGAACCCACTGATGTTAAGTGAGTTCAACCAATGACCCTTTTAAACTAATATTTGGTTTTAAATGATAAACTTTTATTAATCACAAGGCGTTATGCAATTATTCGTGTTAAAGGTTTTTATCGTCAACAAGGCTTGATAGAAAATTCCTTGGTTTGTCTTGTACCTTGATCTGTTACCATTATGTTGTCATTGTGTCGATCTCCGATCCCCAGAACATACGTGGCCACACAGTAACCAGCGCAGGACTTCACAAACCGCTCCACTGTTTTGTAGTGCTGAGAAGAAAGGAAAGGATAACCGACATAAGATGGGTTCACTCCTTATTGTCTACGTGGGTGTTTTTTTTTTCTTTTCCAGCCATGTACTATTTCCTGCAGTGGACACTTTGACTTCAGCCACTCAAAAAGTGCATCATTCCTAAAAGCTCCAGCCGTTCCTCTGTGGGTTCTCTGCACTGCAGCGATGGTCGCTGAGTTTCTCACGATCTCAATCATACCTTGTTTGAAAAAAAGGGATGAGAATAGAGATAATTCAAAAAGTTATTTAAAAGTTTAAGTCGCAATGCAATCAGGGATATTTAAATGAAGATCCAGTGGATTACATGAATTCAATTTTATTGGATATTAAATAGATTGGATTTAATAAAATTGATTACATTTCTTCTGATTAGAATAAATTTGGTTGGATAGAATTGGAATCAATTCAACTAGATTTGAGTAGATTGGATTAGTTTAGATCATACAGAACTTTATTAATACTTCAGGAGTTCCATTTGGAAAATTAATGTTTAGTGTATTTGATAGATCGATTGGATAGAACATAAGAACAGCAATAAGTTATAAGGAAACAAAAAGTAAAAATTAATTAAAAAAAAGGAGACAAAATGGATTGTGAGCAAATAAAATAAAAATGTGTGAAAACCCTTATGTATTTGTCTTTGAAGTGAATTATATATATGTATATATATATATATATATATTAGGTTTCATTATTGATTTGTTTTGTACAAAACAACAAAAAAAAACACTGGAAAAGAAAAAAATCCAGAGAGACCTATGTTGCGTCCAGTGGAGATGCAGCCGTACGGTATGAGGTTCAGATCCAGGGATTTTTCCTGCCAGATGGAGTCCATCACCACCAACGTCTGAACAAAAGTACAGTATGCGCATGCTCTTTTAATATAAATTTTTACCAAGCTTAGTTAAACACTTCTATTGACTTTTAAAGACCTGAATGACCAGCATGTCTTGTCTCAGGTCGTCTCCTTCTTTAAAAATGATCCCCACAGCTGTATTGGAGTTGGGCGAGGGCATGTGAGAGAACTCCAACCACAGAGGTTTCTTCTTCGAGGCCATCACTTTACACTTATCAATCTGTGTGAGGACAGTGCAAAGACAAATCATAAAATAAGAGATCTGTTTATAAGCAATTGGAGGAGTTTCCGCTCTTTGCATGTGTTTCCATCCTACCAGGATCCTTCCTGCTTTGACGCGGGGGTCGAAGGGTAGCAGGAACTCATCAGGCAGGCTGCAGGTCCTCAGAAGCTCCTGGAGCTTGAGTGAGGCTATGAAGTCAAGTGGAAAAAGAATTTCGGAAAGAGTAAATACATGAGAAAATAAAAGCTAATATATTAGACTAGTAGAATCAGTTTACAGGTATTAGTCCTGCAGAGGACATACAACATCATAATCGTGTTTCAAAAATCCATTGGGGTTAACCAATGGAGTCTTTGGTGAAATCACAGAAAATATCATGACATGAACCAACCTAATGAAAATGAGTCATTCCTGTCAGGGAAGAGTTTTTTTATTTTAACAGCAACTTCTTCTAAAGCCTCCACGGCTTTGACCTGTTGGGTGAAGCTGTTGAGCATGGCCTGTCCACAGCCCAGGAGGTAGGCCTCCAGAATCACAGCCATGCGCTGGCGGAAATAGGGACAGCCAGCCACCTCGCTGCGGACATACCAGAAGAAGAAGTGACCAATTCTCTTGCTCTGCAGGGGAAAAAAGTCAGTGTAAATTTCAACGCAAACTAATGTGCAAAGGTTCAGTGTAGGATGATCGTTCGGGACTCACTCGCAAAGCTCTCTGAATGAGGAAACGGGCAAGAAAACTATCGTGGTAAGGCTCCACTTTCAGAGTCTGAAGGTAAGAAGACATCAAGAAACCATTAAAACAGAAAACTACTTATGATCACTGTTTCCTGATCTTCTGAACCACAGTACCTGCACCAGCTGCAGCAAATACCTCAGTACGTCATCATTGGACAAGCTCTCTAGTCTCTTGACAGCCAGTCTCCTGACCATCTCGTCAGCAAAATCAATGCTCAACAGTTCCAGGGCCACTGTAATGTCCAGCTCTTCGGGATCCCAGTCTACCAGTAGCCAATGGACATCATCCACCAACCTGCGATTCATCCAGTCCACATTGCTCAGGTACTGGGGCAGGTTGGAGGCGTAGTGAATGCTCTCCTCCCTGAACTTTTTCAGGCAGGGTCTTTTAGACCTGGCAAGAGGTGCAGAGGAACTGATTGGTTTCGTGTCATCTGGCAGGCTCTGGAGAGGTAGGGAAGGGGAATCTGGGGAGGATGGAGGTGGACTGAATGATGGTTGGGACAAAGAAGAGGCTTCACGAGAAGGAGAGAGGGTGTGGCTTCTTTCAGGACTTTCATAGGAACTGACACTGTTTGGCAGCACCACAGGAAAGCTGTAGCGGTCAAGGAAAAAGCTGATGGCCATTGAGTTTTTCACATCTGGGTTAGTTGCAGAGGAGAGTTTGTCTGCTTGGTATGTGATAGCTTCTTCTTCTAGACTGGGATAGGCCCACATGTGCAGAGTATGAGGGCCTTGGCTTAGGACAGATCTGTGAATTTGATAAAGAAACACAAAAGCAGCAAGAATTAAAAAAAAACATGCCATTAGTCATCTAAAAGGGAACATTTTACTTTCCATTAGAAACACACCAAAAAATATGAGTGGCACTCGAGTTATTTGAAGAAGTCTTTCAAAAACATTAAAAAAAAACTTACCTGTGGTCAATCAGAATGAGGTTTACAAAGTAGAGAACCTTCCCTTCCCCTGAGTCTTTGGTCATCGGGGAGACATCTGGACCACAAGCTGTGATGGTGAAACCCAGCTTAGCCCCACGAGGCAAGTCCTTAAGAAGAACATCAAACTCCAGCCATTCATTCCATAAAACTTCATCAGCAAAGGCTTTAGGACTGGAGGTCACAGATGACAGAACTTTTTGGCCATAAAGTATGGACGCCTCCACGTAGACGGTCTGAGGACATTTTATTGGCAGATTTAGGATGTCAAAACCTAGCAGCTTGAGGCGCATATTTCTATTGCAGTCCCACAAGGATATCATGAAGATGTCATCCAAATCTTTCCCTTCCAAGCAGAGATCCTCATGGGAATTAAATTTTCCACTAAAGCCATCGACCAGTGGCCAGTCCACAAACTTGAGCGTGTCTTCAGGGAGCTGTGACATGTGTACCACGGAAAGATGGAACTCTAGATTGGATTTTAAGCAATGGCGAACCCAGAGGAAGTCAATGAGACAATGATCTCCAGATATAAACTCCTCCCTTCCTGTGACCTTTAATACAAGCTCGTCAGAAGAATCCACTTCAAGCCCCTGGTCGAGTGCAACTTTGTCAAAGAACTGGAAAAGAACCTCAGGTTTTGCACTAAAGTCAACATCAAAGCTGAAGCTGATCTTGTTCATGTAGTGGAGGTAGACAGGAAGCTTCCTGTTCAGCTGTTCCTGTAGTTCTTTAGGAATTGGTGCCAATGTAATCCATGGTTCTGTGGCGTACATCTTATTATCTCGATTGCTTAACTCGTGTCTTCTCGGAGACGCCAGTTTCCTGCGGGTGAAGGTGAATTCGCCCAGTCTGTCCGATGCCTCCTTCTCCAGGTCGTGACCAATCAGGTAGGCTAGACATTGCTGCTGCTTTTTCCACTCCTCAAGATCCACTGGCAAGGGAGGTTTGACCACAATGTGTGCTGTCAAAGTCCCCGATTCGTCACGTTTCCACGGAATGTCCAGTGTTCTGACGACCTGACAGTCGTCATAGGCCTCATACCAGTCTCCTCCCCTTTCATAAAGCAAGGAGCATCGCTCTGGGTCAAGTATTGCAAACGGGTCTGAATTGCAGTTTTTTTCTTGGAACTACAGAAAACAGAGAAACCAGTTTTAATGAGAAGTTTCAGTCACTGAATCTGCAGAATTACTTCCCTATTCCGAGGATTACTCTAACTCCAACTAACTTTTTGCTTTTTTTGTCATATTTGGTTATTTTAAGGTGGTAGAGTTACGCTGAGGTTCTCTTTAGGGATGACTAGGATGGACAGGATCAGGAATGAGGTCATTAGAGGGACAGCACACGGTTATTATATTGTCAGAAGAATGACAAAAGATGGAGCAACCAGATAGGAGAAGAAGAGGAAGATGCAGTGAGAGTGGACATGGAGGTGGTTGGAGTTGGGGTTGAGGATAGAGGGGACAGGGAGACTACAGAGGACAGGGTAACCCCTGAAAAAGGGGACAAACCAAAAGGAAAAGAAGTAATATTTAGCTATTTTGACTGATGTTACGGAATAGTAGGAATAAAATTATGCATCGTGAATGATTAAAAATTTGTGATTATTTAGATTCATTATTTAACAAAATGAATTCATGACCGGAGACGGCACCGATGCCCTAGCGTTTAGGGTAGTGGACTTGGGTCCACAAGGCTTCTGGGTCACCAAGTAGTGAAGTAATTAAACAATGCAGGGGTTTTGGATTAGATTTCAGACTTTGTATGTTTCATAATACACCCAAAATCTGTGGGTGTGAAAAGGAAATTTTTAAACCCCATTAGATATAATGTGTGCTGAAGGCACTTTGTTCCGCTTCAGTTTTGGATAAATTATTGATTTGTTGACTTTATCAACAACGTTGAGACCTGACAACTGTCAAGATCTAGTTTTGTTTGTGTTTTTTTTGTTCAGGTTTGAATCCACCCTCTGCCTGGTTATTAAAATACATACTGTGATAAACATATATAGACAATCAAACAATTTAAGCTCCCGCAGGCCATACACAGTAACTTGGAGGGCACATGACAAGTTTGTTTTATGAGATACATGACTGTTTCAAATGTTCATGTTATTTTTCTTTTTTTTATTTTAATCAATAAAGGATTATCATATTTCTTTATAAATAGTATAAAAAACATTATAGTAAAAATTATAAAAGACACAAACCTAGGATTCTCATCCGTGTCCGATTCATTATTTAAGAGTTAAGTAAATCAGTGCACCCCCTAATAAATAGAACTGTGGTCGTCTTTCATTTCTGTGTCAATGTCAGATCAGCATTCAAAGTATTTTATAAAATAAAATAAGATAAAAACTTTTGAGATCAATGTTTGAAATACACCATATATTCGTTTGTTTACCTGCAGACAGATGCGCAGGCGTAGCTGGTGGAGGCTGCACTGAGCTGGTACAACCACAGTCACCGACTCATACTCTGCCTCAGTGGTGAAAGCCTCATCGCTGCTCTGTGACAGACCACATCCAGGCTTAAAGTCGCAGATAAACTTTAAAATGTTCTCAGAGCAGCTCTGAGTTCTCAGGCCTGGAACAGGATCCACACCGCAAGTAGTTGCAGACTGATTCAGAAGCAGTTCTGGATCCAAAGACATGTCTAAACTACTGAAGGTTTACGTAAAAATTCAACATGAGCTCGAAAAAATGTTGTTGTAAGGAGTTTACAAATCTGCCAGTAATGCTGAAATACCTTTTTTCTGTTGCGTGCTGTTGTTTCTAGGTGTTCAGAGCATGGTCTGCTTCATTGATTTACCTGTTTGACTGTGCAACACTCTTTCGTTCTCTTTTCATAATCACTCTAGACTTCCTCATTCTTTTGTTCCACCTATTCTCAAACAACAAAAATAGACAAAAGCAACTTTTCACCGACTTCCTTGTTCCTTTTCATTGTAAAGAGATTGAACAATTTAGTGGTGGTGGGAATTTTATGCAGGCTCAGTCCTTAAATCTGACAAATAATCCTAAATCTACACATGGGATTGTTCCTCTCTGAAAACACTAAATGACACATTTAGGACAATTCACAAACTGTTTGTCTAACAAAAGTTTAGTTCACATGAAACCAGTTTTGCTAGTTTCTCAAAGTCAGTTACTGAAGAGGAAGCGTCACGTCACTGTTACCTCTTTGTTTAAGTGGAAGTAATAGCTATCTAAACATGAACTTTATTCATCGTGTGTGTTAAACCCCTTCAAAGACAAGCAACATAGTTGAACTCCAAGCCTAAATCTGGAAAACTTCACACCTGCATTCACTTCAAACTGATTCTGATTACTGAATCACTCTGACTACTTTTGCCTTTTTATTTGCAAAACTGACACTTCTTGCAGTGCAGTAGCTGGTGGACTCTAACCATAAATGGAAATAAACATTTGAAAAGGGAATGTCTAAGAATAAATACAAGACACAGGTGACTGAAAACTGGATTGACCAAAAGGAACCAAGAGACGCAAACAATTTTATTGAGTATTTTTAAAGAATATACGTGGCTGCAAAAGAAAATCAATCAGCAAATACATTATTACACGTCTTCAGTGATACATTTTCAATAAGCGCACTTTTATGACATTAAGCTCATAATGACAAAACTGTGCTGCGATTGTGCTTTGCAGATTGTGCTCGTTGGTAGTGCAATTCATTAATTACTCAAATAGCTGCACATTGCTTAATAAAGGCAAAACAAAACATGTTCACGGTCTATTTTGTGTGTTTGTCTTTATTTGGTTAAACATCCTTGCTAGTTAGGCTAGTTTCAGAAATGACAACAATACAATTGAACATAACCAGCAGCACACTGAACCACTGAACTGCACTGAGGCGGCAATATTAAAGGTCGAGGGAGAAAAACAATTACAATATATTGCACAAACACATGTAACTATACATGTCAACAAAACACTTAATATATAAAGAAATTTCTACAAAAGACAGCAGGTCGTTGCGCTAGTGGACCCCCTTTGGCATGAAATGGTGCATAGAATGAAGTATCGATTTCAACTCCATCAAGGACGAATTCTGATCCGATACATTTCGTCTCATGCAGGGCTTTGAACCAGAATTTTGCCATTTAGTTTGTTCTGAACAGAAACTGTATCTAGAAACAAGAAACAAGAACAAGAAAATATACAATGTGTACAAATGTCACAGAGGTTATTTAGTAATTGTTAATTGTTATAATAACTCAAAATTGTTTTGTTTTGTATGCCTGACACTGTTGGTATGTTCCTGTGTAATGGTGTGAGCCATTTGATGGACAGGTGGGAGCCTCCAATTAGGCCACCCGGAAAGGGTGGGCTGAGGTATTTTCATATAAAAGATCAGCGATATTCTGACACAACGCAGAGGCTACACCGGTTACACAAATATTTACAAACAAAAATAAAAACTGGTATATAACAATTACCATTGTTTTTAGATAAGTCATTCTTTCCCTGAACCAAAAAATATTCTTTCTGGCTTATATTTTTGCTCCTTGAACCAGTTAAAAGGCCTGGTCGCATCTCTTCAGTAGCATCGTGGAAACTTTTATAATCTTATAAAATATGTTCTATATTTTATATGTATATATATATATATATGCATGTATTTATATATATATATACACATATATAAATATGTGTGTGCATATATACATATAGCTATATATATATATATAATTTTATGTGTGCCTTCTTATAATATATATATATATATATATTCTTCAACTGCTAAGTCACCACTGAGGACCACTGTCCCAACTCCGTCCCCACACAGAAGCTGTCCACGGTTCACATTAGTGATGGGTTAAATACAGAGGTCGCATTTCGTTGTGTGCTCTGGTCTCGAGATACAATGACAAGGAGTTTGCTTTCTTATCCTTGTAAAATATCGTGTATTTCAACACGTGACACGTTATGGCGCTTTTAAACACGCACACCTTTTCAGGGTTATCCAGATATATATTTTAAAATCTACTATACCGTCGTTGGCATCGGTGTCCCAACTCCGTCCCCACACAGAAGCTGTCCACGGTTCACATTAGTGATGGGTTAAATACAGAGGTCGCATTTCGTTGTGTACTCTGGTCTCGAGATACAATGACAAGGAGTTTGCTTTCTTATCCTTGTAAAATATCGTGTATTTCAACACGTGACACGTTATGGCGCTTTTAAACACGCACACCTTTTCAGGGTTATCCAGATATATATTTTAAAATCTACTATACCGTCGTTGGCATCGGTTATCTCCGAGAATGTCATGCTGCCCGAGCTGTGTTCGGATCCGCCACGTCTCTCATTCTTATCTCCTCCAGATCTTCTCTCCTCTCCATCCACCACTGGAACAGGCTCCTCAGTGCCATTCGCATCTCCGCGGACCTCGACAGGTACACCAGTGGGTTGATGCACGGCGGCACAACGAGCAAAACGAGCAGAGTCAGATGCAAACACGCGGCGGTGGCCGACGGAGACGAGCTCCACCTGATGCTCGGTGCAGTGGTCGTAGTGGATGTCTGGGGGGAGGAAGATGAGGAGGAGGAGGAGGAATGGCGCGCCTCCATGGCCGAGGTCCCCTTCACCTCCCACACCGCGTCCGAAGCGGCTTTGGCGAGCAGCGGAAGCAGTTGCAAAAACAGCATACAGCAGTAGTACAACACGGTCTTCCGCGCAGTGGTGTTGGTGGCGTTGAACGGAATAACCGCGTTGCGCGCGTCCTGGTACATCCTCAGGTACGAGAAGGCGTACACGACCAGGCACAGCAGCAGCGTGACGGATCCCGTAACTTTGCGGAAAACCGCCGCCGCGCGTGGAAAGCCCATGTGTTGCTCCATCACGTCCGGCTCGCACAGCAGCCCCGAGGTGTTTCGTTCGTGTCTTTGGACTCGACCCATGTCCAGCAGCACCAGGTTGGTGCAAGAGACGGAGATGGAGAAGAGCCATATGAAGCTGAGTGTGATCCGCAGACGCACTTTGGTGATGATGACCAGGTAGTGAATGGCGTGGCACACGTACAAGTAGCGCTCCAACGCCATGCAGGTGATGGTCAAGAAGCTGGAAAAAATACTGGTCGTGCCAGCGAAATACTGGAAGTGACACCACGCGCCGAACTCCATGGTCCGGCGGTGGACCAGAGAGTAGATAACGGCAGGACTGATGGTCATAGTCTGGAGGAGGTCGCTGACAATCAGATTTATCAGGAAGGTAAAGCGCGGCTCCCAGGACAAATCCTCGGATCTCCCTATGAGGATCAGAGCGAATCCGTTCACTAGGACGGAGAAGAGAGTCAGCAGCAAGAAGACGCACACCAGCGCCGGAACCACGTCAGTGTTGGGGATGATGGATAGAAACGAGCAGACGGCCGAGTCCAGGCGCACCTTTACGCGCGGACCGGTGCCGTTGTCTGCGTTGAGCCAGTCACACTGGTCGGAGAGGTTGTGAACCTCCTCGTTTGTCATGACAAACGCAGTGTTTAATTTCGACGTGAAACTGTGGTCGGATATATAAATGTGCACGGGCAGCGACCACCCCTCTCACACACATCACTCATACACACACATCACTCATACTTGTAGACACGTGCCCGGGTTATTGACTCATTCACTGTAATCCAATGTAATTCACTGTAATCACCATATCACCGCCGCTTTAGCAATTTTTTTGCAACACAGAAGGAAAGGAAAGCAAACTCCTTGTCATTCTGACATTGTGATTCACACCACTGCACACATAGTGTCAGGCTCAAGGTACCTCAGTGGTAACTTGGCGGTAGGGGGATTCGAACCGGGGGCCTTGCGGACCCAGGTCCGCTTCCTTAACCATTAGGCCACCAACTGCCCTGGTAATAAAACAGTAATAAAATGGAAAAAAACAAAGTTTACACTGTAATTCAACACATCAGACGAGTTTTGTAATACTCACTCTCATCCACAGCAGTGTCTACCACTGAGTGCATCCAACAAAATCATTTTTAGCATTGCTGACTTGCAATAGAATCCTTTTATAAATCTTGCGGGCCCCGCTAACATTCAACTTTCACATCAAGGTGGGGTCCACAAAAATATCGCTTCACGGGCCACAAATGGCCCACGAGCCTGGCAAGCACAGCAAAGTACAAAAACATAAAAAAAAAATTAAAGCATTTGATAATAGATGAAAACAGTGTTAAATACATTCCATGTTGTCACAATTAATTCAGCCAAATAAAGAAAGTCCATTCATATGTGCACATCTTTTTCATCTTTAAATATAGTTGGTTTGGTCGTGTCTGTTTAATGCTGACGTTTTGTCACGTCTGTCCGTCTCCCCTTCCTGCTGTCTGCTCGTCAGTGTGATCACTCTCACCTGTGTCTCTGTCGTTAGTCTCACTCGTGTCACCTGGTGCCCTCAGTATATACACCCCTCTCCCTCACTAAGTCTTGTCGGATCATTGTCTCTTGAATTGTTTGTTGCCTGGTCTCGTTTCTGTGGTTCAGGTTGGTTCTGTTTAGATGTTTCTTGTTCCTGCTGTTGCTCCTGCTTTTGAGTTCTTGTTTTGCCAAGTTTTTTTTGTTTCTCTTGTTTTTGTCATTAAAACCCTGAACTCTGCCAGTCCTGCATTTGGGTCCTCACCACTTTTGCGTGTCAACCTCACCTCGAACTGTGACACTTTTGTGTTATAGAAAATGTTCTTGTACTTGTAGGTTACATTTTTAGATCCTAACTTATAGTAGTCTGCAACCCTAGTCCTGTAGGAAGAAAACAGTTTGTTCTATTGCTGGCTTTTATTTTGGTATGGAACATTGACCACTGACTGTAGTTGTTTGGATTATGTGATAAAATGTTATGGTTACATAATTTTTAAGTAATGGAGGTGCCGAATTATGAAGGATTTTGGAATAGCAACTTGATGATTACAGTGATTGTGTTTTAAGTCTTCAATCCCTGTTAACGTGGACAGATTATATATGATCTTGTTGCATATTTTCTTGAAACTTGAGTCTAAGGTTATACCAAAATATCGGAACTCCTCAATGTTTCCAATAACTGTAATAACAGGGTATTGTTTGGTATTTTTTGTTGGCAAGAATACTGTAGCTCTTTTGTCAAGATTTGTTGTTGGACAGGAGTCATTTAACTTGGTAGGGATATTGTCCATTGCCATTTATAGCTGTGCTGCTGTCTAAATGGTGGTGTCATCAGCATAGATTTGAACATTAGCATTGTTACACATTGTTCGGAGGTCATTGATATGGGTCGTTGACCTGAACAGTAGAGGACCCAAGATTAATCCCTGTGGAACTCCTATGGTACGTGCTCTTTGGGACTCTGCATTATTTAAACAGACACATATAGATCTTAGATTCTAAAAAGGAACTTTATTGACATAATCCAAAATCAAAGTTTCGCTCAGAGGAAAAAAATGAACCTTGAGACATGGAGCCATGGAGTGTTACATACAGAAGATGACTTGTTTGCACAAGAACTGGTCGTAGTGATTGGCACCTTTACATTTTTATAGGCAAAAAAAGTCAATACCAAAGCAGTCACACACTGACTTGTTGTACATTTTGCAAACCACCTGGGGGCGGCAGAGGGACAGCCGTGGTTAACAGATGTGTATAAGAGACAGATGGTGGAGAGGACGGCAGATAAGATAAGCAACTACAGCTTTAAATGATTCCAAAATAGTCATGGAGTGCCATTGGACACTGCAGGTGACTTGAAGACCTCTCCACCTCTCTTGCCACCTAACTTGCAAGAAGCGTCTTCAGTCCAATGCTGCTTCAGGTTATGGTTTTAATTCCTTCCAAGTTTGCGCTCTTAACCTGAATCATTTGTATCTTGGAACTAATTTTCCTACTTACCTTAACGAAGAACGAAGAAATGGGGAGGTGGTGAGGAGGAGAGGGGATACTGTGGAGAAGGAATGTCCACGGGTGAGAGGTTATGTCTCAAACCACCACCTCTGTTGAGGGATGGTTTTTCCAGGTTGACAAAAATGGCTTCTTTAACACCTCTTTCAAACCATCTGTCTTCTCTGGCCAAGATCTGGACATCTTGGTCCTTAAAAGAGTGGTTGGTAGCCTTTAGGTGTAAGTGAACAGCTGAATCCTCAGGTCAGGATTCAGCTGTTCACTTACACCTCACTCCCCACTCACAGCATATAACTTCTGTTACTCCCCACTAACAGTTAGAACTGAAGAAGCCTCTTGGATGAGAGGTGAAACGTTTTCCAAAAAACTGAACGTCCAGTTGCCTAGCTGAAGTCTTTTACCTTGACCATGACGTGGATGACTGAGAACCTGCATCGACAATACCAAAGCAGTCACACACTGACTTGTTGTACATTTTGCAAACCACCTGGGGGCGGCAGAGGGACATCCGTGGTTAACAATAGTAAGCAGTATAAACTACGTACAATGTTTCTGTCATTTCAGTCCGCCATCATTCTGCCGTAACAGAAAAGCACCATCGTCAGGAATTGACAATGACAATTGAATGCGGTTCTCACTAATGAGAAATTGAAATTCTTCTCCTTTTAGCTTGTCCCTTATTTAAGGGTTGTGTAGTGAATCAACGATTTTCAGCAACCTCCATGTCCTCTCTCACTGCATCCATCAATCTCCTCTTTGTCTCCTACCTGGTAGCTCCATCTCAATGTATCCACTGTCCCTCCTCTGAACATGTCCAAACCATCTCAATCTGGTTTCTCTAGCTTTTTCTCCAAACCTTCTTGTCTGTGATGTCCCTCTCATCACCTCATTCCTGATCCTTTCCATTAACTCTAACTAAAATAAAAATAAAAACCTCTAGCTGAGCAATAGAACAACAACAGGGAAATAGGGAAAGCAACAGATCTGTGTTCACATTGTTGTCTGCCTAATAAATTCTCCGCTGCATCATCCCAGCTTGTTTTATTAAGTAGGCGAGGAAAGAGTGTCAAGGACAGGTGTTCTAGTGAAGTCTCACCTCACTGTTGGCGGATGGTGTCCTGTTACCAATGGATACACAACAATGAAAACAGAGTCCACTCGCTGAATATTTATGCTTTACATATCAACTTCATTTAGATTTCAATAATGATTTAACCTCTCTGAGCCTTGGTGTTCTACTTTAATACACCAAGGCTTTAAACTGTATTGTTTAAAATGGCAGAGCAGTAATAAAGATTAGCAAAACTGTTGAAAACATGTATGAAAAGGGTCAGCTTTCAGAAACAAATCAAGTAGAAAGGGCTGTGGACCAGACTGACCTTTCAGTCTGTCTGTGAAGATTCTCATTCATCAGGTCAAGCAACTGGACTTCTTCTTGGAGTTGAAAGACGTCTCATCCCTCAACTGATGAACTTCATTCCAGTCCTAAAATTGGAGACAGGGTCCAGGATAGGAGCATATAGTTATAGTTATGCTTCTTCTTCTTCTTTCGGCTTATCCCATTTTTCAGGGGTTGCCACGGTGAGTCAACAATTTCCATCATTCATCCTGTCCTCTGTGCCCTCAACTCCAACCAACTCCATGTCCACCCTCTATAAATCTCTTCTTTGGCCTTTCTCTTCGTCTCTTACCTGGTAGCTCTATATCTAGCATTCTTCTCCCAAGAAAACCACTGTCCCTACTCTGAACATGTCCAAACCATCTTAATCTGTTTTTTTTTTTATCTTTTTCTCCAAACCTTCCTTGTGTTCTAGTGGATGGTGATAGTCAAAGAGCAGGTACGGGTCAGTATGTGTGGGTTTCCTGTGGACCTCTGTTGTTCTGTGTATGATTTATGATGACCAGGATCATAGCCTCGAATAACTACTGACATAGCGGCTACTGGAAGAATAACTGTTTTTTTTTTCCAACTGTGTTGTACCTTTCTACTTGTTTTATTTTATTGTATTTTTATGCTCTGGTAACATCCATTGCACTGTCTGTCCGTCCAGGGAGTGGATCCCTCTCCTGTGGTTCTCCCAAAGGTTTCTACCTGTTTTCTTTTCTGTGTTAAAAGGTTTTTCTCCCTCTGTAGTTTTTCCTTACCCTGGCTGAGGGTCTAAGGACAGAGGATGTTTCCAACCCTGTAAAGCCCTATGTGAATCAGCTGATTTGTAAATGTGGACTATATAAATAAAATTTGTTTGATTGACTTTCTTTAAGTGAGAGGAAGCCAATAAACCAATGTGGGCAGTCCGCTGAGGAGCCATGAGGAAGGTGTTGGTGCCAGACATTGCTCAGCTGGCAGCTCACTACGGTGATGGGTGAAATGCAGAGGCATAATTTCCCGAAGGATACTCTACAGCAGTGCTTCCCAATCTTTTTCTGTTACACGCCCCCAGCAAGAAGAAAGCAATTTGTCCCCCCCACCACCACCCCCCACTCTCCGCCACAACTATAAATAATATTATTTGTCTATAAAATAGTTCTAGCTACACCTCTGCGTAACATCGTATCCTTGTTAACACAAAGAAACAAAAAAAGAGATATAGTTCAACTTACAAGGATGTGCAATTACACTTTTTTGTAGTACGGTGGAATAAAAAGCATGTTCCCCCGGGGTCACACGCGCCCCCCCAGGGGGGCCCGCCCCACACTTTGAAAACCCCTGCTCTATAGGAATTAATAAATCCCTATGAGTCATGGTGGTGCACCTGGGTACAGGTAACAGGTAACATCCTGAGGATGCAGGAAAATCAACTTGAATAAAATAGGGAGCATTCTAGCAACAATAGTGGTTGTATTAGCACTTAAATCTGTGCTCCCATGAGCCTTTGTTACAGTACATTTTATTATCCTTCTGCCTTTTCCCTGCAATGTCTGCAATAGAAAAGCTCAGTTTTTTTGTATGCTAACCTTACAGCTGCCTTAAACTATAGTGATCCAGTATCATGATTTGTCAGGTAGTGAAACTTCCACAAACATGGGGAGAGGTAGACTTGTTTACTATGTTTTCTATTCCATGGCACAGTTAAATAACTGTTAATAAAACAAAAAAAATTTAAAAAACTTCTCCTTCCTTGTTTTGGAGTCTTCAATTTCCACTACAACCTCTTTTTTTGTGTGTCTCTCTCCAACAACAGTAGAATCCCTTCTATAAAAAAAACATTGAGGTGTTCAGAGTCACAGCTGCGGCTGTCAGTCAGACAGCAAACAGGGAACCGAGTGAAGGCGGTGACATAAGTCAAATGGCATGGAAGCTGAACGGTCTCTTTATTGCAGATGTGTATAAGAGACAGGTTCCCAATATAGAGCTCAATGACTTCATTTTGATGTGACTTTGACATACTGGACATGGACTCCAGACATTTAACTTGGTCCAAAAGTATTTTATCGCAACCAGTACAGAGGTGAGAAAGTAAATGGAATACACAG
>JAFBJS010001760.1:9624-22972 GCA_016785265.1 Paraplagusia blochii | reverse complement strand
GATGTGTATAAGAGACAGCCATCCAACCTAACCCACCTGGAAAGGAAAGCCATCAGTACTTCAAGCAAAGATGACAACATAACTATACTCCCAGGGGAGGTGCTAAATACCACTGAGTATCGCCCGAAATGGAGAGTCTACTCAGCCAGCCGTTAAAAGGAGACCCAACCAGCCGTTAAAAGAGCAAAAAAGTGAGTCATCTGCAGGATTTAAAGAACGCCCAAGTGATCTACCAATACACCTTCTATGAACTCTACCCAGGCGACTTCGTTCCATGCATCATCCATGACCTTCCGAAGATCCACAAGGAAGGAACACCACTCAGACCTATTGTAAGTAGTATCAATTCTCATCATTTCATTTGACGTCACGTCGCTGTTCACCTGCATCCCCACAGGATAAGCGGTAAAGGCAGTTGGGGACAGAGTACGGCAGGACAAATTGCTACACACCAGAACTGCACTTACACCGGACCAGGTTTGCTCACTATTGTAACTCTTCCTCAACATCACATATTTCAGGTACAGTAGGAAATTCTGCAAACAGAAGCATGGCTTGAGCTCACCAGTTTCATCCATTGTTTCAAACCTCTACATGGAAAGCATAAAAACTCCGGCCTTAATGGGAGAAAGCCAAGGCAGTGATTTCATTATGTCAACGATACGTGGACCAGGGTTAAAAGGTTGAATTTGGTCAACAACTACATCAAATTCACAAAGGTCTACAGGACATCCACACATACTGACCAGTTCCTACTCTTTGACTCTCACCATCCACTAGAACACAAGCTCAGTGTCATGTTTGGGAGACCAAGCAACCACGCCGCAAACACATGGCCCAGCACAGGAGGGCGACCACATCAGGACAGGACTCAGCAGTTTATCTCCATCTCAATGAAAAGGGACACTCTGTCAAGGACACATATGTGTATATTTTGGACAAGAAGGACAGGTGGTTTGAGAGAAGTGAAGGAAACCATCTATGCCCATCTGGAACAACCAACCTTGATTGGAGGGGGAGGTCTGCGTCATCAACTGTCTGCTACAGACCATTCTGCCTTGGAATCCCATCCTAGGAAGTTTACCTGCTCATCAATACCAGAGCAGTCTTCTCTAGACAGGTGTGACCACAATGACTCCCATTCACATCTGGACATGTGACAAGATGTCTAAAATGGTCTAAAATGGTGAACCCCAAACAACTCTTCACACCTTTGTCCAGTGGTGAAGGGTGTGGTCTAGAGGAGTAGAACTACTGGAGTTCCCTCCGACATCAACCAGAAACTGATGAAGTTCCTCAGTTGAGGAATGGAAAGTCTTTCAACTCCAAGACGAAGTCCAGTTGCTTACAACTAACCCCCTTCTGGGATATCATGACCTGGATGAATGAGAATCTTCACAGACATCAAACAGTAGTTTCCCAGTTAAAACAAAACTGTTTGTCCAACTTTGGAAGACATTATTTTGGCAGCAGAGCTCAAACTCTGTGTCGAGGGGAAGCCTATCACCATCACATTTTATTAACATTTAGATTTGGTAACAGTTGCCGTTTTAGTATATGGTGTTTCTTTGAATTTTCCACAGGCCTGTGGTTTCGTAAATGACAAAGACTTGGTTCGTATGACAATGGGACAGGACTGGTGGCATAAATAGAGAGGGGTGATTAGCCACAGAGGCTTACTGCTTAAAATTCCAGACTGTTCATCAATATCAACGCAGGCTTCTGAGTAACACGTTTTCCATCAGGAATAGTCATTCACTGTTAGCTTGACCCGATCTGACAAATCAATCATGCATTCTCTCTCCATATCCTAAAAAAAGCAAAGGAGAAATTGAGGAGATTGAAACCCAAGAAACCATAGAGGTTGTGTTTTAATTTACGTGCTCGTTCATTATCAATGTGGACAAAGTCAATGAAATTGCCGTAGTGTCTTTGGTTAGGTAAAAAGGTAGGTAGGTTAGGTAAAAAAAATAAAATATTTACTTATTCCAAATTTCCAAGGTTCATTTCCTTGAAATTCATGTACACCATTTATTTCTTCCGTAACTAAACAAGAATGATCGATATATTAACAATCCCTTCAAAATGTTTCCTTCTTCCTGACTGCCGTAGGAGCTATTTTTAATAAAGTGACTGGTGTTTGTTGCGCCCGTTGCTGGAGTACGAAGGCGGCTGGTGAAAGGGTTAAGGATGGCCTCCAGCTGTATGAGATCACAAGAACATTTTCACGCCTCTTAAGTTACAGATGTCACAAGTGCAAGGACAAGTGAGCAGCGGTGAGGACAGGGGTGCAGCCAGATAGATGGGTTTCTCAGTCACCCACAGCTAGTGTTTTTTATGTCTTTAACTTTGTCAGGACCAGAACCAAAGAATATGATGTCTTTTCTTCTGGTGAAGGAAGAAATAAATCTTAAATGGTAAAAAAAAAAAAGTATCTTTACCACTTGAAATACAGGCTTTGTGGCTTACTTATAGATATTTCTAAGCAGATTTCAGTTATCTTGGGTATAATTGATGGTATTTTAGCTTACTTGCATTCATTCATTCATCTTCATCTCCTTGTCCATTGCCTGGTCACAGCTACCACTACTCAACATGTTCTGAGTGCACCTCAGTGGCAACCTGGCAGCTTGTGGATTCGAACCTGAAGCCTTGCAGACGCAAGTATGCTTCCCTAACCACTAAGCCACCACAGACCTTTGTTCATTAATTTTAGCTTTTTCCTGTATTTTTGCAAACTTTGTGCATTTTCCATTCTCATATTGTAGATCAGAGGTGCCATAAAAGTAGATTGGGATCTGTTTGTAGATCGCAAAAGAATACTGGTGGATCTTAGACAATAGAAATTGACTGCAACTGTTCCTGATTCCTCATTCTGTCAGATATGAAACAAACAAACTTGAGTTTTGTGCATCTATTGAATCAGGCACAACCTAAGCCTAATATAATGATGGGCTATATACTGATCAACTCTAGTACAGATTTGATATGATCACACAGGCTAATTATTATAATTGCACTGAGCCCAGATTAGTGGCCCTCAGTTTGATATCTGTTCTCTAGGAATAAATAAGCAACAATGCAAATATGAATTGATTGTGCCATGAAGCTATTTATTTATCATACAAAGAATGGGATTCCTGTTGTAGCGATCATGTTGTTTGGAGTGTTTTGTTAAGATAAGGTCAGAGAGAAAATGAGTCAATTTTGTTAGGGCTGATTGTGAACTGGATATGGAATTACACTGAGCCAGAGTGTGAAATCAGGTGTCATCTCCAGTGAGATGCCCAGTTGATCTCCAGCCAAAATAACCTTCAGCTGCCCAGTGCTTCTAATGCCTGTATGTATTTTAAATCAATGTCACTCCGCTTGTCTGTTATCTAAATTTGGAGGGTCGGCGCTCGGACACACACAAGGGGGTGTCCATCAGGACATTGTAAGACGGGCTACAAATTAAATGTTGGATTTGATTGGTTGGTTCTGATCAGAGGAGGAGGGGGCTGTTGCCCAATCCTGATCATTTTCAGTAAAAGTGAAGCGAGAACTCCGTGCCTAGAGAGAAGAGGACAGTCACAGCAGTGAACCCGACACTGTGTTGAAGGAAGGGGCACTTGTCTTTGTCCAGGCGTCTGTTGTTTTCCCCAGTGTCTGTTGTTTCCAGCACAGCCAGCCACCATGGTAAGAGAACCACAGCCAAGAGATGAAGAACAACATGTAGATTTTCTGCACCTGCTGTATGGATTTGTTTTGGATTTTGTTTTTTCATCACATATGGATTTCCATCAGATTGAGAAGATCAGAGATCCATCTGGGACATTTAGCTGGATTATATTACAAGCAGTTTTTTGGGTTTAGTTTGAGGTTAATGTTTCATATTTATCCTCATCATTCGACTTTTCATAAGCAGACTGCTCTTGAAATTATCTCCAGATTCAACTTTATTTGACTTTGTACCTCATGGACTCGGCGACTGTGGATTCTGCTCAAACTCTCGTCTTCCACTGCTTTGTAGCCAATATCTCAATATGACACAATTGATACTTAGATTGGACACAGGGAAAGAGACAGAGAGCGTCACTAAAGATAGAAAGCTCACAGCTGAGTAAAGTGAGAAGACGTGCAGTCTTTGGTGTCCTAACTTAGAACATTCACCTTGAGGAAAAAATTCTAGTCAAAGCCTCTCCCAAATAACACCTTGAATTTAGATTTAAAGAGAACGTAATTGGCAGCCCCATGTGACCCTAGATATAATTACAAAAAATAATGTTTTTTGACAGCATATTAAAATGAGCTTTAAATGATCATAAACATTTTATGAAATCATAAAATCTTAATGAAAGATATTCTAACTTTATTATTCTATTCTAAAAAAGACAAATCAATAACTAAATGCTATTCTTAAATGACTATCCATCTACCCAGCTATCTATCTATCTCACTGCCTGTATTTACCTGTCTGTCTATTTACCTGTCTGTTGTTTGTCTGTCTTAATAAATTTGATACCATTTGTGTTTAAAAGGAACCAATTGGCAAATTATCTCTGTGCGTATATACATCTATCTATCTATCTATCTGTCTATCTGTCTGTCTGTCTGTCTGTCTGTCTGTCTGTCTGTCTGTCTGCCTGCCTGCCTGCCTGCCTGCCTGCCTGCCTGTCTGTCTGTCTGT
The DNA here is from genome assembly GCA_016785265.1 of Paraplagusia blochii. NCBI lineage: Eukaryota > Metazoa > Chordata > Actinopteri > Pleuronectiformes > Cynoglossidae > Paraplagusia > Paraplagusia blochii. The sequence goes on along the minus strand of JAFBJS010001760.1, from coordinate 18,303 downwards.
CTGTCTGTCTGTCTGGCTATATGTTGAGAAAAGAAATATTCATAAAGTGGACCAGAAATAACTAAAAGTTATTTACACTGAACCATTCCTAGCACAGTTAGCCAAAAGAAATACATTGTATGATCATATTTAAACCTTAGTAGAAGTATATCCTGAAAATACTAAAACAACTTGGGGAGCTACAGGTGTCAATTTATCATATTTATTTCATGGGACAAATAAACCTGTTTGGACCGGTTTATTCAGTTGCCAGATTCAAGCTGGGTTTTGTCGAGTAAAAACAGAGACCAATGACTTGACGAGAGGACTTCACCTTAGACCTTTCTTTGACCCTCTTTGTAATATCAAGACAAGAGATCAGTGACACCCTCATGGAGCGGTTGGTCCCCTTTAAGATCCATCAACACTGCGTGCAGACAGCTGAGGGGATTAAACCACATTTCTCACCTGATCTGAGTCTATTTTCAGTCTTTGCCCTTTGGTGCAAGTGTAGGTTTACTTTTCTCAATGTTATCACTGCATTTATGTATTTCCAAGGTATTAGTGTCTTTTATGACATAATAATCTATATTTTTTACACGTATTCCTGAGCCACTCAGTGAGAAACACGTGTTGAATATGAATATGTATGAATATGTAGTAGGTGCAAATTTTTTGTTTACATTCTTGTTTCTTGTTTGTGATTATCATAATTCAGTTTATTTTTCCTGTAGTAGCATGTAGTATGTAGACAGTATTGTGCACTTAATCTTTATATAAAAGATAAGTAGTATCAACAAATAGCAACAATTTAGTAACAACCCTTACTATACATAACTATAGAAAATCAAATGTAGTTTCCAGAATAGAAACTTAAGGTTGATGTCATTGATATTATAGTTATAATATTGAAATTATATATCATATTTATATTTTTAATATGTATTTATATATATTTATATACATACATAAGGTATGTAAGGTATCTTTGAATGAGAGGAAACTTTTGGTGGTTGTTACTAAATTGTTACTAGTTGTTGCTACTAATCTTTTATTTCAAGGTAACTAATAAATACATACTTTGCTTGACAGTATTTGATAATGCATATTTACTTAATATTAGTTATAATAGTATAATCATAGGGGTGAATTAATTCGTCATTATTTATCTAATATTTTTGACAATATAGTTTTCTGAAGTAAAGTATTCTGATTTGGATTCTAATGAGCTCTGCTATTGCCTCACACTACTACTGTTATTGATTTTCTAATTATTTCTATTATTTCTGTACTATGGGGCAGTGGTGACTAAATGGTAGGGAATTGATGGTCGAAGGGTTTCAGGTTTGATTCCACCAGTTGCCAGGTTACCACTCTGAGGTCCACTGGGTTGAATGCAGAGGTTACATTTAAATGAGACAATGAGAGGAATTTGCTTTTCTTCTTCTACTTCTTTCCTTACTGTTACATTATTGCTACTATGTTTACATGCGCATTTACAGGTTATTATTGCACAATCCAATCAGTAATTCTGAACATTAATCAATACATAAAAACAAAGTAGCCTACATTACACTCTCACGTTTTTTGATGTTGGTCCATACTGTTTCCTACAGAGGAGTGTGTGTTCATTTTAGGCTTGCTTTAATGACATTGGTATCAATAGTCGTAACATAATAATAACATAAATGTGAAGTGAGGTTTATTTTTCATTGCATCGTGCTGATATTAATTCTTCTGTTCTTTAGCCCACTGATGCTCAAAGCGATGCACGCTCCTTCCTGACAGAGGAGATGATTGCAGGTAAGTCATATTTCATCTCCTCTGCTTCATGAGTAAAAAATCCTCTACTTCTGTAATTAAACGTCTTGATAACAGCGTTACAACAGCTCCCCTTTTATCGTCAGACTACATGCTTAAGCCATGTTATGGCGACATCTGGCGGTAATATTGCGCAGTGTAACACATTTATCCTACCCTGTTTTTCAGAGTTCAAGGCCGCCTTCGACATGTTCGACACCGATGGCGGCGGTGATATCAGCACCAAGGAGTTGGGTACCGTGATGAGGATGTTGGGTCAGAACCCATCAAGAGAGGAGTTGGATGCCATCATTGAGGAGGTGGATGAGGATGGTGAGGTTTTGACTAGTGTATGTTTCCCACAACTAAAGATAAAAATGGTCTACGGTCCTGGTTCAACTTGATGAATTTCATTGTAGTGCAGGAGGATAGATGCAGATCTTCTTCCTCATCTTCTCTCCTCTTCTTGTCTGCAGGCAGCGGAACCATCGACTTCGAGGAGTTCCTGGTCATGATGGTACAACAGTTGAAGGAAGACCAGGCTGGAAAGAGTGAAGAGGAGCTGTCAGAGTGCTTCCGTATTTTTGACAAGTATGCCATACAGAGTCAAAACTTTCTATTATCTGCCTTTATCACCCATTCTTTGGCAGTGAACATATTTATTGATCCACGCCGTTTAATAAAGTGATCGTTTTTCTACATCTGCAGGAATGGAGATGGGTTTGTTGACCGTGAGGAGTTTGGATACATCCTCAGTCTCACTGGAGAGGCAGTCACAGAAGAAGACATTGATGAGATGTTTGGAGAATCTGACACAAATAAAGATGGAAAGATTGACTTTGACGGTAAGAGCAAGTAATATTTGCTGTGATACTATTCACCTGATTTTAGAAAAGACAGTTCAGTAACTCACGTTAAAACAATTTTGTCTACATGACAAACCAAAGTTAGCACAAAAATAGCAACAAATTGATTTCATCAAAGTCAACCGAAAGTTGTAGGTTCCTTGAATTCTTATTTAAGAGGCTTCTTCAGTTCAAAGATGGAATGATTACCCAAAATTAAATTGAAATTAAACAGAAAATAAATTGCGATGAAACGTCTTCAAGAAACCTACTATCCCCAGCTGACTTCCATGTAACTAGTTTTGGATTAAATGACCTGGATATAGGCAGCAATGGTGGCTTAGTGGTTGAGGAAGCAGACTCCAACAACTACCAGGTTGCTACTGAGCGTATCACCGTCCTGACCTACATAGCTTACAGTGGGCAACAGTATGGAGCAGAAAAAAAAGGAAAGCAATGAGTAAAAGGAAAACAAATGAATTCCCAGTATTCCTATTCGTACACTTATGTACAGGATGTTCTTGGTGCACAGAATCCTCATCTTACAGCATTTCAAGGTTAGGTCCACGTCTCCCACAGATCTATTAAAAGTGTTAGTGTATAGTGAATGTGGCATTAACAGCATTACCTACATGTTTTGCCACACATTGAGCTGCATTTACTGTCTTTTATGTTGTTTGTTTGTGCTTTTTGCACATTATCAACTCCCCCAAGTGTAAATCAGGTGCAGCATGTAAGTTCTGACAAAAGAATTCTGTTATGAACAGAACTCTGGTCAAAGTCATAAACCACCCGATCAGAAGAACAGGGTCAGTGTTCCATTGTCTACTAATTCGGTCAGACGTCATCATAACACTGTAAAAGAAAAGTATGTTTGTTATGATGACCTCTGCTGTGCTTAGTGTTCATGCCTGTTTCTATGAACACAAATTGTATATGAATAGTCGAAAGAACACACACACACGAAGCTCTTCCTCAACAACAGCTCTCAGTCTCTCTCTGTTTATAGTATTGATCGCAGTCATATCTCACATAGATATGTGGTTGAAAGCTTTTACCAACACTCCAATATAAACAATTTGATTGAACAATTGCCAATACATTACCACCTCCACACACATAGATTAATTTCTTAAAATGGATTAATTAGTCTTATATGTCTTTGAAGCTTTTTGATTATTTACTGCAGCAGACTTCCTGAGTGTTCCTGGTGTTTGGTTGGTCAACAGTAATCCCAAAATTACAATACAACAGCTCACTGTTTACAAACAAGGAGTCGGGTTTTTGTTGTTTTTGTTTTTGTCGACCACTCATACTAAGGCCCACTTCTGGGCCCGAATTTTGTCCAGGGCCCTGTTAGGCATTTGCATCTTCCCTTCCCTTCTTGAACTTGTCCATCACTGCAGGGGTGTAGCCAGAACCCATAAAATGGGTGGGCCCCGAACACATTAGGGTGGGCCAACCCCAAAGTGTTATAGCCAAGTTTGATCAGCCCTCTCATTGGATGGGGCTGGCCTGACTGACAAGTGGGTGGGCCCAGGCCCAGTCAGGCCCATCCGCGTCTACGCCTATGCATCACTGCCACTTGCTCATCTTGCTGTTACAGTCACTGTCGCGTGTAGCGTGGTAGCAATAGCGCTATTATTTTCACAGGCATTTATAGCCTCTGCTGCCACCCGCTGGAATAGAAGAGTATTACATATCTGCCAAACTTAATAACAGTGCTGACAAACAACAATGACTCACCTGGTTCATTAGGTAATATTAGATCATTTCCCGCGGCACACCTGACGATCTCTCGCGGCACACACTGGTTGAAAATCACTGACTTAGTCCTATAACAATATGGAATGCATGTAATGAATGAATATAGCATAATATATAGCTGTATTGTCCTAGTCGCCAAAAAGTTAGTGTAAGTCAAAAAGATATACAGTAGGATTGACTAAAGTGTCTATATGTCAAGAAATGAAATATCCATAAAGTGGACCAGAAAAAAACGCTATGCTGTTGTTTACTAGACAGCTAAATGCTAAGCCATTCTTAGCAAAGGTAACCAAAAGAAATACAAAGAATGATCATGTTGACTTAGTAAGGTCTGTCTGTCTGTCTGTCTGTCTGTCGCTAAAGTAGGGCCTACCTATTATGCTGCATTGGTAATTTGTATCTAGTGTATAGACAGAATTATGGAGGTTTCAGCACTATAAGGGTGTGACTGTCAGTCTAAGATGCCACTATAAAAAATAATGTTCAACATTTGGAGACGAAGACCTTTTTTTTGCTCCATCTATTTATTTTTAACCTACATCTGCATTTAGAACAATTGTGATAAAGGACTGTCTGCTTGGAATATTGATTTTTTTTTATTATATTATCTCCTTTTGTCTGCAGAGTTTCTGAAAATGATGGAGAATGTCCAGTAATCAGCCGCCTCTGCGTCTCCATATTGGAATTTTTCTTGCATTCACAAAGCTGATGTAGGTTGTGAGGCATCTAAGTGGACAAGAGTAAAATGCCTTCAAACTGTACCTCCCCTTTCCTCCTGTCACCTTCCTTCTCGAATGAATCCTCAGGACGCAGTGGGGATCTCTATAAATACCCTCTTCCAACCATTTAAGACGAAGCCACTTTCTCCCCTGCCGACTCCTTGAGTGGCCCACCCAGCTGTCCGTGGGGCAGCTGCCATTTCCTCAGAAATGCAACACCACCCATCTTCAACCCCAGTGCCCACCCCCCAAAACCCCCTTCAAATTGGATCTGAGCTTTATAAATAAATCACCTCTCTTTTTCTGACCCTTGTTCATCTTGGCTAATTATTCCATCATGCATGAACTTGTCCAGTGTCTTCATATATACATACATCCTTCTTTTTTGTCTGGCTTATTTTGAAGATAATAATTACTTTTTTGGATTTTATTCTATTGAATTCAATATATTTTAGTTTGTCAAACATTTTTACATCTTTTGCGTTAACCGCATGCGTATAGAATAATCATTAACTGTTGGAAAAAGCTGCTGGATTACAGATTTGGTCTAACTTTAAGTTATGATTCAATGTGTCCAAAACTGAGCAAAATAGTGCAAATATTCCAAAGGAAAAAAGTGAGTTTTTCTCACATTTTTCGAATAAATACACAAAAATTTTTGGCCTCTTAAAGGAACCAGCCCAGTTTTAGGAAAAGACTGGCCCAGGAGAAGAAAAACAGCAGGTCGTAGAACAAATGAAACAGAAATTCTCAAGTCACATTGTTTAACCAAAAAAACCCCAAAAAATAATGCCATGATAGTTTCTTCTCCATGTTTCTTCATCTTGAATAGAAGTCCACTCCGTATGCGTTCTCCTCGCAGCAGTTTCCCACAAAACAGTGCCCCCGGTGGCAGAGCAGAGGAAAAGCAATTTGATGTTGAAGAAAGGTGAAGGCCAGCGGCCGGACAGTGGTAGTCACAGAGCAGCAGAGTTCATTCTGGAAGGTTCAGCTCTGTCTCTTTCTCTGCCTGTTTCTCTCTCAGTATATAATCTGCAAATCCCCCACCCCTCTCTTCACGACTGATCTCCTCCATCACTTCCTACACCTTCCTCCCTGGTCTTTCACCCTGGGCACGCACCTCCTCCCCATCTTGTGGCTCCACCCCTTTCCCCTCCTCCCGTTCCTTCAGGATCTGACCTCCATGTAAGGAGCATCTCAGGTTGTGTTTTGCAGGCAAATAGCAGCATCTGAGCTGTGAGCGCCGCGTCCCCCCGTTCCCTCTTAACCCCCAATATCTGCCTGCCTGCTATTCAGGGCACAGCTATAAGGGTGGCGGCATGGGTTGGGGTGATGGTGGAGGAGCCGGGTCTTGGTTTTGAATTGCAGCCCCAGATTGAAACGCCATCATCACAAAACTTGTAACCCACTCTGAAATCTTTTGGCTCTGGGATTTCTCACTGCATGGCTAGCCTGTATTTACAAGGCCTAAATGACACCAACGGTCACAAGCCCCTCATGTGTTGTCTTTAAGTATTTTTCAGGTATCACTTTAGGACATTGAACCTTTTTTCTGCTCAATTCTAAAACTTACAAAAACAAATGCTATTGACCTGGCAATTTATCAGTGGTTGCAGGAAAGTTAGGAGACTTGGAGAAATTACAGGACAATGAGCAAAATGAAATAATGAACAGAAATGTTTCAAGATATTCACAATTTTTTTTTAACTCTATGGATTAATTGCTTTCTTTAAGTAATAATATAAACAATATTCCCAGTTTTGTTTCAATGTCTCTTCTCTCTGTCAATCTCAGTTTGAAAAGACAAGGTCAGTAAACATTTTTGGTCTTTCCATTTCACTCGTTTGAAATCATTTCGTAAGTTTGACATATTTCCACAAACCAGTGATAAAAAAATGTTTTCTTTTCACTTCTTTTTTACATTCCTCCAGAACCCCCCAACTTCAAGAAACCAGAGCTTTTCGCCTTCAAAGTGTGATTGGCTTGCCCTGGCCCCAGGACCCTAAAAGTTCAGGATACTAAATCTGGAGGCCTGTAAGAGTCAGGGGGCGGGACCTGGCTATCCAGTTTAAAGTGTGTGTGAAGCCTCACTTGACGTCTAGTCTCTCTGTCCGGGTGCACACGGATTGACCACTCCTTTGGGCTTTTCTTATATCCTTGGATATATAGGGGGAAAGAACTAATCCACAAAGATGGTAAGATACCAGTCACTCATGCAAAAAATAATAATACATTTAAACAGATTCAAGTTAAAGGCCAACCAGAAAATTAAATTGTTAAAATCAGAGTAAAGGAATTAGAGATGTTAGAATGGTATCAATCAGAATGTTTGGATGCATATGCACAGAAATGTAATCTCTGAGCATGTTTGTGTGAAGGTTGTTGTTTCAACAAATTGAAGAGGAAATTCAGTTTGAGCTTAGCACTGAAGATTCTTTAAGTTTTACAGCCAGCTTCTTGCTGCAATAATCCCTATAGAAAGATCAGGGATCCTGGGAGCAGGATGGATGTCAGCTGTGGATTCTGCTGGAGCGACAAATTCCGGGGGATTGGATGTCTGCAGGCCATATACAGCCAGCTGTAATGCGTTGAGCCTGAAATAGCTGCACTAATTTTCACCAGGCAGACATGGCATCTGGCATAACTTTGCTTGACATGATGAGAGTTACAAAAATTCTTCAAGTATCTGGATTAATTTCCCAGATATCATGTCACTTTAGTGATGGAAACTTGGGGTTTTCCAGTGGAACGTCCTTGTGTTTTTGGACAATCAAATCATTTTTACATATATAATATGAAAAAAATATTAGATTTTTTTCATATCATATAAGACATTGTTTTTTTACGTAACTTAAATTTTTTTTTAAGTAAAAAAATCTGACACTTGGGGTAATATTGTGTCTTAGTGCACAAGGTTTTGGTCTAGTTCAATCCTGCAGTTTAGAAAAATGGCAATGATGATAATTCTAATGTTGATAATGTTTATAATGATCAGTGACCAACCTTCTCTTCCAGACTGACGCCCAACAAGAGGCCCGCTCCTACCTGAGCGAGGAAATGCTGGCTGGTATGTAAAAGAGTACCCTACCCTGACTTGGAATATGATATTTAATAAATGTAAATCATTTTCATTCTTGAAGTAAAAAAAAATATCTGTCAAAGCATTAAAGTCTCATACTACACAGTTTCTACGTTTTAAAACTAAGAATATATGCTAAATATATAGCTATGAGTACAGCTATATTTAGCTATCCATACCACTTGGGCAGTACTGACGTTCCCTGCTGTGGCGTAAATCAACAATGGTTTACAGCCCTGTTTGACGTCAACCTGCAAAACCACTCTTTGCCGCTAGAGGGTAGTGTTGTACTTTATTGGCGTTCCTTAACCCTTGTATTATGTTGAAAAAAAATTACGTTGTTTATGTTGCGGGTCATTTTGACCCGTACTGTATTAATCCACTAAAAACAGTATAAAAACAGATTAAACCAATAATAACTTTATTTTAATTTATATCAACACTTATATAGATTATACAAACACTTAATAGGCTGTCTCTTATACACATC
>JAFBJS010001754.1:55132-79217 GCA_016785265.1 Paraplagusia blochii | reverse complement strand
CTCTGAACATGTCCAAACCTTCCAAATCTTTAGTGATTAGGAACTTGAAGAAAACCAGGTTGGACTAATATTTTTGTCCACGACTGGATATTTTAACCTGCACAGCAGAAACACCAGGATATTCACAAAAACATGATTGAAATTCAAGCGTTTCAGCCCAAACTTTGTATTTTCCCACTGATTTTTTTTTTTTTTTTTTTTTTTGTGAGCGTCACACAAACACAAAGACGTCAACACCCATCACCACTACAGCACTCATTAGTTTTTAAGCTGTTATTATATAAACACATTAATGTTTAATTAAATTTGGTTTCATTACAAAGGAAATGACTCTGATTATCCTCCTGACGCAGTCTTAGTTGCAGCTCAGCATGTCAAAAAATTAAACCCCTGGCACAGAGGTTGTTGTTAAACTACTCCACCACTAGAGGGCACTTTTTGCTCAGAAAATAATCTAGAGACAAAAAAATAAAAAAATAATAAAACTTCCTCTGCATAAAATCCATTTCAATGTTGACATTTTGACAATTTTGTGAAAATAAATGATAAAACATTAATAGGTCCAAGTCTTAAATGTTTGAAAAACGTTTTTAAATTATTACGTGTGATAAAATAACGAGGTTTTAGAAACTGGTGAACAAATACACCAGGAGACGAGCATGAAATTAACTAACAATTAATTTCATGCACAATAATAAGTGAGAAAAAGGAATAATAATGGATTATTCAGGTTGTTTTGACGCTAACATTAATCATTGGTGTTTAAAGGTGGAGGAGACATGAAACAAGTTAATAATGAAGTTTGTGTCTGAGGCTGGAGGGTTTTTTTAATCGGGTCGTGAGTGTGAGGTCGGGTGGGCGGGTGTTTTACATATTTATGTCAAGCTTCTATTAGTTGTTTTAATAACAAGTCAATGCAGCAGCTGTGGGAGGTTTTGAAAAACTATGGGTTTGTAGAGAAATAAAAACACAATAAATGGACACAAACTAAGTCGTTGGTAATGAATAACCTGTTAAATGAATGAATGGGTGGAGCTGTAGATCGATGGAGGCCTTTATAATTAACTAAACGGTTAGTTAGCTGGATATGTACCTAGTAAAATAGTTAGAGAGTTGGTTAGAAAGCGAATAAAATTAATTGATAGTTAGTTTATCTAAATCAGGGGTTGCTTCTTTGATGCAGATTCACCAAACAATGTAACAATAAAAAGTTCCGGGATCAGACAATAGTGACCTCTACTGACCATCATGACTCACCCATTAGAATATCATTATAAGTTTGAAAAAGCTCAGGAACAGGACCATTTTGAAACTTTTTGGACTGGTTTTACTTTTTGAAACACACCCCACGGGCACCTTGGGTAGACCATGTGGATACCAGTTGGCCCCGGGCACCAGGTTGGTTACCCCTAGTTTACAGGAAAGCGTAAAGGTAAGGATTAGTGGCCAAAAATAAAGCTGAAATTGAAGTTTTAACTGTATCGCCAGTCCTTGACAAATGATGGTTAGAACTGGTGGATTGGTAGTTTATTTAGATCAGGATTCACCAACCTGGTGCCTGGGGCACCTGGTGTCCCCCCAAAAGTCTACCTAAGGTGCATACCAGGTGTGTTACTAAAGAAAAACGGACGAAAAGGGTAAAATGGTTCTGTTCCTGTGCTTTTTTTTTTTTTCTAATGAGTGAATCACAATGGTCAGTAGAGGTCACTATTGTCTGTCCCAGAACTATTTATTATTACATTGATTGGTGAGTCTGCATTACATTATTAATTTTAACACTGTTCGGGAAGAAAATAAAAAAAGAATCTTAGCTGAAAAAATATATCGGACATGAACATAAAAAAAATCTAAATAGAAAAAATAAAATGCAAAGTTTCTTTTGTAAATGCTAATCATGCATAAATCCACGAGAGCATCTGTTGCTGTAACTTTTTCCTCAAATTGTAAGTCACTTTGCATAAAAGCAAAATACCAAATGCACTGTAATATAATGTAATGTATTGTAATGTATGTGTTCGTCCCTGCAGATGTGACGAAGACGTGAATGAGTGCGACCAGGGCCAGTGTGGAACCAGGGGAGGTTGTATCAACACCTTCGGCTCCTTCTTCTGTAACTGTTCCCAGGGCTACGGCGGTCAGTTTTGCGACGAGGAGCCCCCTGCTGACCTCGGAGAGGACACGCAGGTAAAAACATTTCAGCAAAGAAACCACCGTCCAATCAGCGCGCTCCTAATTGGACCGAGTGGAGCTGCTTAGTATTCCACGCTGAGATGTTTGAGCGTCAGTCTGGCGTGTTTGTTTCTCCAGCAGGAGAACCAGAGTTTGTGTTAATGAGGAAATCACCGCCTGGATTTTGAAGTTGCCACGCTCTCCACTTCTGATGAGCGCTAGCTTCCTGCTCTAAAAAGCAAACGCTCGCTCCATGTTGCACATCGTTAGGAGTGAAAATTCTCCGTCACTGATGTCAATGAAGGAAAATAACAATCAGGGCGAGTTTAGACTCTGACGGTCCACAAAATAAGAATTTGTTAATTGATTGATTGTCTGTCAAAGTCGACTTCCTGTGGGTGATACTGACTTCCTGCACCCAATCATACAGCAATTGTTGTCATATTCACTTGAGGTCACATGACAAACTGTACTAATTTGCACTAAACCCAAAACAAGTTTTTTTTTTGTTTCCCCTCTAGGCTGAGCCTCTGTCCTACGTAGGACCAGGAGAGATCATCGGCATCGGGGTCCTGGCCTTCGTCATCATTCTGCTCCTCATCCTATTCATCACCTTCCGGAAAAAAATCAAGTTCCGTAAAGACTCAGACCCGGGTGCAGAGAGTCAGGCGGTGACAGGAGTGTCGGCCATTTCTTCACAAACCAGTTACATGATGCACAAGACGGGCGTGGGCTCAGAGGGCATCGAGTTCAAGGCCATGAGAGTTTCAGGATCTCCAGGCACCAACAGCACCTACGGTGAGGTGGACAGCAGCAGCAGCACCCTGGGCCCACCCCAGGTCATGGTGCGTCCCACCTCCCACTCTCCTCTACCGGGAGGACTCAGCTGCCAGACCATGAGGAACGGAGATGCTGATAAAGTCAATTCTAGTGAGTGTGCTCAGGTATGTGGAGCTGAATTCTTCTCATGTCACAATCACCTCAGCTGGAGTTTATGACCGTGTAACAAAAATAGCAGGGCCTTCTCAGGGCCTTCAAGGTATTCAGTGAAGGCCCAAGAGTTTATGAACCCAAGTTATTATTCCTAGGTCCTTTATTGGTTGATAATAAACCAGAAAATGAACTAATCACAATTTTTTTTCACCGGTATCTGGGTAAAATAGCGCCCCCACCCCCATAAACTCTTTATACATTTCCAAAAGAAATTTTAACAAATCCAATAAGACAGAAATGTGCACCACTGCGCCTGCAGTGAGCAGATATCTCCTCTTGAAAGCATTTTCTTATATGGTAATGCTATAAATGAACACTAGAGGTCAGTGTAGGTCGGTTTGCATGGTTTAGTATTACAATTAGTCCCAGCAAAGGCCCAGGGACCAGGTTTACGGTTCAAGGAGGAAAACTATTCTCCTAATTCAGTTTTCACAGCAGCTGTGTTTCTACACTGCCCCCTTGTGGGTTCTGTATTTACTGACACAATGAAAAAGAAGTGATAAAAATGCTTTAACGCTTTGTTCATCCGGTTTGTTAATGGCTATTCTGCCCCCGCCCTCACTGACTCTGCTATTCTGCCCCCTGCTGGTTTGTTAGATCATTTTTGCATCTCTGTTCCTTCTGTGTTTGCAGTTGAGTAGCTTCCTCCCCAACATGTCCAACATCCGCGGCCTGACCACCAGGAGGGGCATTGCTGTTTGCAGCGTGGCCCCAAATCTCCCCTCGGCGTCGGCCTGCCTCCCTGTGCACAGTCCAGCTCATAAAGTGTCCTGGGAGGGACGGGAGGCGAGGGGAGGCGATGGAAACGAGGTGGAGGAGGAGGAGGAGGAGGGGAACGAGGACAGGCTGGAGAGGCAGCGCGATGGGAGAGAGGAGGAATGGGGACAGAGAGCGTTTGAGCTGGAGAGGACACAGAGAGAACACAGTCCACGGGGTGAGACTGCAGCGCACACAAACACATATACTGTATTTATATGTGTGTGTGTATATATATATATGGCTATATATACAGTATATATTCATAAATGTATATTTACATTCATATTTACACACCAGCTCAGTGAGCTTATTCCCCAGGTCTGTGTCCATCCAAACTATAACTAAAACATCCCTAATCTTAATCCCCACCCTAAATCTAATCTGTCCCCAATTCTACCTGTAATTTGTCCCCACAAGGACGAAAGTGACCAGAACAATGGTACAATAGTCAATAGTCCGGGAAATGTTCCAAGAAATGCAGCTTTGAGAGAGAGACAGATAAAGGAGTGAGACATAGAGTGAGACGGATATCGAGGAAGTGAGAGAGAGACAGATGGAGAAAAAATCAGACAGAGAGTGAGAGACGCAGAGAGAGGGATTGAGACAGATAGAAAGGGAGTCAGGTAGAAAGGTTGTCAGGTTGAGACAGAGACTCAGACAGAGGGTGAGACAGATAGAGAGGGAGTGAGACAGAGACTAATGAAGAGGGTATCAGACAAAGAGTGAGACAGATAAAGACAGATGGTTAGGGAGTGAGACAGACAGTTAGAGAGATAGAGTGCGACGGAGACAGAGACTGAGACACATAGAGTGAGAGATAGAGAGTGAGACAGACAAGGACAAATAGAGAGGGAGTCAGATAGAGAGTGAGACAGATAGAGGACTGAGACGGTGAATAAGAGAAAGGAAGAGACAGATAGAGAGGGAGTGAGACATAGAGTGAGAGAGTGAGGGAGAGACAGATAGCGATGGAGTGAGACAGAGACAGATGCAGAGAAAATCAGACAGAGAGTGAGAGGCAAAGAAAGAGGGAGTGAGACAGATAGAGAGGGAATCAGACAGAAAGTGAGTCAGACAGAAAGTGAGACAGACGGATTGAGAGGGAGTCAGATAGAGAGAGAGTGAGGAGATAGAGGAGTGAGTTGGAGAGTGAGACAGAGAGGAAGAGACAGATAAAAAGGGAATGAGACAGAGACAGAGACGGAGAGAGTGAGACAGATTGAGAGAAGGGCCGTGAACTCATTGTGTTTCCATCATCATCTCCAGCAGCAGCAGCAGCAGCAGTTTATTTCACACTGATCTGTGCCTTTGATCACACACATCAAAGAGCAGCAGCACGACTGTTAGCAACTTGTTGTTTTTTTTTTTCTGTATTTATTTTTTGCGATCATTTTCACTTTCGTTTTTATTTTTGCTTCCTGGAGGCGAAGGGACGGCGGCACTGCCAGCGTCTCTGTCAGACTCCTGGAAATTGGTGTCAATGTCCCCTGGGATCAGATCAACTCCTCTGAGAGGAAGATCTGATGTTTCTGCTCCTGATTTTAGATTTCCTGGGGAAAAAAAAGGTTGAAAACCCCAGGTTGATCTTGTCCCTACAGTTGACCAGGATTTTAATGCCAGGCGTGGACAAATGTTTTGATTTGTTGGGGACAATGGGTCCTTAAATCTGACACAGGGGCAGTGGGTACAGGAAAAAGAGAGAAGTGTAATAATTAATATAATAAAAATAATAATATATGTAATAGTATGAATTGAAAAAGTTTGGCTGGCCGGATTTAAAAGACAAACGGGCCACTTCTGGACCTCAGGCCGTAGTTTTTCCAGATCTGCTTTTTTTTAGGATTAACTTAGAAATGGTAAGTTGGCTTTACTATATATTGTTTCTACCAAAAATTCAAAAATATTGCTCAAAATTTCTCAAAATACAAATAAAGTACAAATACTGCCTGGACTTTTTCACCTATTGATTTTTTTTCTCTTCTGTGGGGACAGAAATGAAGTGATTTTATTTTTTTTTCTCACCCTCCCACTCAATCTGTGCTTAAATCTAATTAAAATTATTGACTGCATTTTACTTACTTATTATAATATTTAAAAAAAAAGGTGCAAAAGTTCCAGTGTGTTATGATAAAGTTACAAAATGAAAAATATTTGGTAAAAATATTAACAAATGAAGAGACAGAGAGGAAAAGTGAGGGGACGGACAATAGTTAATAGGATGTAAAGAGTCTCCTTCCCCGAGTTCTGTTGCATTAGCGCTTGGTCGACCTCAGCACAAGTGAGAAGTTCGGTGTTTGGCTCTTTCACAATTCTGCAAATGAAAGTGTGGAGAACATGGAGAGAAAGTAGAGCTGCTGGGATGAGAGTGTTTGGGATTAGAGATTAAAGACCGGGCCTGTGAGCTTAGTCATGGCTTCCACCACTGGCACCAGGAAGAAGGAGAAGAAAGGAGAAGAAAGTTACACTGTACATTCTGGTTACAATCAAAAGACCAAATGTCACAGACATGACAGAAAAATCCAGCAGTTTGAGGGAATGTCCTTCCCCTGTTTCCCCAGTGGACAGCGAACGTCCCTGTGTCTTTGACTACAATTACAGCCCAGTGTTCCAGGCACCTCATCTCAGAGAGATCAACCTGCTCTTGTCTCACAGCACTGACACACAGCTACCAGCTCTGGGCCTGAAGCACTTCTTCTTAGACTAACAATCACTTAGAGACAACTGTGTCTGATATTGAATAATTCACTTCTCCAAATCGAGGCACAGCAGCGAGGAGCGGTGACAGGGATCACCCGGAATCTTTGAAGTGTTCACTCCCCCCGAGGATACGCAGGTTAAGGTTAACTCGGCGCAGCGACTTCAAATGAAACTTAAAATCTTGTCTTGTTTGTCCACACAGGTTGACAGAAAAAAAACGAAGTTTAAAAAAATAGAAACTAATAAAGGCAACTGCGCATAAAGTCCAAAAACAGAAAAACGCCATAAAAAAGGAAAAATTAAATATTTCAATTCACATATTAACATTTAACAGAACTTGCTTATATAATGTATATATATATATATATATGTAGGTATATGTGTGAATACTATATACATGTAGGCATACATGTATATCTAAATGCATGTTCAGTATGTATATGCATATCAACTTATTGGTATATACATACTGTATGTACTGTGTGTATATGTACTTATATTAACATCTATGTGAAATATATGTTTATATATATATATATATATTAGCATACATACATACATACATTTGTATTCTTACACACATATATATTTACATACATACACACATACATTTATTTAGAAATATTTACATACATACATACATACATACATACATACATACATACATACATACATACATACATACATACATACATACATACATACATACATACATACATACATACATGCATGCATACATGCATGCATACATACATGCATACATACATGCATACATACATACATACATTTATATTCATACACACATACATATATTTACATACATACATACATACATACATGCATACATACATACACATATATATAAACATACATACATACTTACATACACATATATACAGTATAAACAGACAGAACGGATAAGTCATTATCAATATTGCAAGAACAAAAACCAGAAAGGAACTGATGCTGACAAAGAAACAAATGGATCATGGTTCAATGATTGAAAGAAATGCAAAAATGATGAAGATCAAAAAAACACAAAAATTAAAGAATTAATTCAAGTTTCTGTGTTTCGATTGCATTCAGTTAGACTTGAATGAAACTGTGATTTTCTAGCCGGTTGGACACGTCTTAACGACGCACTCAGTCCTGTCTGTAAACATGATGAATGCTCAGTGTGGGCTGCAATAACTCGCACCATTAACAAGCTCCACGTGTGCGATGTATACGTGGCTGAGCATCTCTCAGGTTTATGGCTTATTCGTGTCGGCGTCACAGGTGAAAGAAGTGATTCCAGCTGAAAACACACAACACACACAGAGACAATGTGTCCACTGCGAGAAACATAGTTTCTTACTACGTTTGTGTTCTTGTGCATAAGGTCTGGTGGACCGGGGGGCGCGTCCCTCCGACTGCGCCCCTGAGGAGCAGTCACTCAGTTCCTACACGTCTGAGTCCTTTGACGACAACGGTAAGATTTGGTTTTATATCTGCCAAAAGAAACTCAAATTCTCTACAACTGTGCAATCTGAAAGATGCAGAAAAAAGAACCAAAACATTATTTAATAAAAAGGGAATTTTGAAATTGCTCATAGTTCGGAAGAAAAATGGAGAAAAACGTTTTATGTTGCTTTGAGAAACTAACAGAACTGAGTCATCCAGTTACAAAACAGCTCCTCAGGCTGTTTCACTAAGTTGTATCTTTCAACTTTTTTCTACACATCTGCCTTCAATGGTTCTGGGTTTGAGGCCCAAAGAAATCTCCTTAATAGCGCCTCCTGTGGCTACGTAAATAATTTGGCCAGCTGGTGCCACCCGAATCACATTTCACCATATTGTGAGTCTTCCTGTAGGTGATGAGACCACAAGAAGTTATGTGGGTCAGGACGGTGCTATGCTCAGAGCACCTCAGTGGCAACCTGGCAGCTGGTGGATTTGAACCGGGGAACTTAACCACTAGGCTACCACTGCCATTGGTTCTGGTTTTCATTCCTTGATCCAGTTCAAAACCATGGTTATCATTACTTTAGGCCAGTGCTTCTCAAAGTTTGGGGCGGGCCCCCCTGGGAGGGCGCGGTGATGGGGGCGCGTGTAAGGAATGGGGAACATGCTTTTTTAGACAAATGCTATCATTTATAGTTGCGGCTTGGATTCGGTGGTGGGGAGGGAGCGCCAATTGTTTTCTTCTTGCTAGGGGCAGGGGGCGTAACTGAAAATAATTGAGAAGCACTGCTTTAGGCTCAAGTTTGACTTCATTATATTATTTTAATACATTTATCATCTATAATTGACTTTTTCTGGGATTTTTGCTGTATTTGGGAAAACCTGCCTCAGTTTCCCTGGAAATTAATCTTGAGTGGATCCAGCAGGGGGAGTTGTAAGCAGCTGAATTTTGGAGTGTCAACTGTGGGAGGGGTTCTACATGAACTAGAGGGTATAAATATAGGTTCAAAGATCTATGACTAGGTAACGTATGTGGGAAAAACCTGAGGCATTTTTCTCCGACGACTGGAAGGAATGAACTCTGCCTCTCCAACTCCTTTCCCAGAATCCATAGTGTCTTTTCCCAGATCACTCCATACCATCGATTGTCCTTTATAAACAAGCATGTGTGTGCGTGTGTGTGTAGACGTGTGGGCGACTGATTTGCAAATTATGAGCCCATGCAGATACTTTGTTTCCTGTCTAATTAGTGCGCCTGCACTGAGCTAGTCCATCTCCACTTGTCTAATGGGAAATAAACACAGACATGCAAACGTGGTTGCCATACTTAGATATCTGCTCTGGTGTCTTCACGTGTCCACACACGTGTCTTCACGTGTCCACACACACACACCTGTGTGTCATCAGGGTTACAGCATGTGACTTGTTCCCCTTCGTCTCCCTGTTTTTCTGCCTCCAGCTTCCATAGTGACCGTCATCCGTCTAGTCAACGACGCCGTGGCTGATATCGAGAGTGAAGGTACGTGACGAGATCTCCTCTGTGTTCTCCTCCTCTGTCCCCTCTCCCTGAGAAGCACTGAAGGCACCAGTTATTATGTGTCGTACTATTTTCACGAACCGGTCATAAAGTTGTGGCAGATGAATAAAATTCAATTTCCGGTGTTCTGAAATATTTTCCTACCTATAAAATCTTCCTACCCCTATTAACTGCGCATGCACACAGCACAGATTTCTCAAGTGCACACAGCCTATAATTTTCTGCTACCAGACCGGTATAAAAACTTAGAATCTTGTATCACTGACTCTGCGTCATTTTGAGTTTATTGTTGTTGTCTTCACTGAGAAAATATTTCCTAATCAAATATAGTTGCATTATTGATGATGGAATCCTAGCCATTCTATTGGTCAGTTCTTTTGTTGATATGGATCAAGTGGAAGGAATAGACAGATGGGGCCAAAAGGAAACATTATTTCTCTGCGGCCCAGCACCAATTGGACATGGACCAGTACCGGTCCCCGCCCCATTGGTTTGGGACCACTGAACTAAACCGGTTTAACAGCAATGCAATACAGTCTCAGGACAGTTACTGGGACTCACCCCTATGTGGGTCAGGATGGTGCTATGATCAGAGCCCCTCAGTGGCAACCTGGCAACTGGGGGAAATCTGTAATTGTCAAAATATCCATCTATCTTTGTGAGATTGTCTGTTGCCAGGTTGGCGGTGCAGTGCAGCAGCAGTCTCCACAATCAACACCCAAATCACACTACACCATACTTTGAGCCCACTGGATGGCATCCACCGCCCTGACTAGATTGTCAAATTTGTTTTGGTCATAAAAGAGTTTTTAGGTTTCAACAAGGTTTACAACCTCAACCAACAACCTCAACATGTCGACCATGAAATACCGTGATCTGACTTTAGTCACTTTAGTCCAGTAAATCACTGTTCTAAGGAATTGGCTTCTGCAAAGTACATTTCAACTCTAGAATAAACATCCATCTCTAATGAGAAAGTTTTCCGACACTGGATTCCTCTGTTTTACTCCATTCCCCTTGTGTTTTCCTTATGATGTGATCCAGTTTTCCCCTTTGTCTCTCTGTCTCCTTTTGTAGTGTCCAACATGGACAAAGAACAGCAGAGGAACATCCCTGGTGAGTGAGGTGGTCCCTCAAACTAAATTTCAGACACTTTTATCGTCTGCACACATATCAGGATCTGGTTTTGCCTTCATTTTGTGAGAAAAACTGTAAAACCCAGGCGAGCGGTTTGTAGCTCTGACTTCCAGCTGAGTTGCTTTCTGTGGGACGGTTTATTTGATCTCAGAAGAAAAGCTGAGAACAGAACATTTTGGTGAATGGTTTTTATTTATTTATTTTGCGAATATTACATAAGTGTGTGAGTTTAAACTCATGAGACAAAGTCTTGGAATTGAAACAAATCTTTAATTCTGATTGAGAAGCGATAAAAACGCTTTTTTTTTTTTTTTTTTTACACAGTCGCCAGGCTACGGCAGCGAATTGTTGCCACAATTTCAGGATAACATTCACGGTATTTCATGATGCGGTAGTATGACGCCACCTCAGGAGGGTCGGATTTGTTCTTCCTTCGGTGTTATGTTCTGTTGTGTGGTTTGTATCGACACACAAATGATCAGCGTGGGTTTCTGCACAAACTTCACTGGAACTCCGAGGAGAGTACATGGTCTATCCCAGTAAACCTACCACGTAGTGCATTATGGGTAATGTGACTTATTAAGATGACGCATAACAACACAACCAGTGCAAACCAGTGGGTTTTAAAATTCTGTTCGCATACTGACAAAAATCTCATCCACTGAGCCTAGAAATTGTAAAATCTCACCAGACTTGAAGTCAAGCATCAAAATACAGTTTAACTGAATCACAAAAGAAAATGTAAAATTTTAATAAGAAATACTGTGATACTATTGTGAAATAAAGTGATACTATCACAAAATAACATAAAACTTTCATAAGAAAATGCAAATTTTATCACGAAATAACAGGATACTGTCACCAAATAACGAGAGACTTTTGCAAAATAATGTCAGATTTTCTCAAAATAACGTAATACCATCACAATATAATGTAAATTTTATTAAGAAATAACATGATACTATCACCAAATAATGTGGTTCCCTCGCAATATAACGTTAGATTTTCGCAAAATAACGTCATACTATCACGAAATAACGTCATACTATCGCAAAATAACATGAAACTATCACAAAATAATGTAAATTTTATCACGGAATAACATGATACTATCACCAAATAATGTGGTTCCCTCGCAATATAACGTTAGATTTTCGCAAAATAACGTCATACTATCACGAAATAACGTGATACTATCGCAAAATAACGTGAAACTATCACAAAATAAGGTACATTTTATCACAGAATAACATTATACTATCACCAAATAACGTGGTTTTCTCATGATCGTAAGCGTAAGATTTTCGCAGAATAACGTGATACTATCCCGAGATAGCATGATACCGAGCCAATTTTTCTTCCTCCTGATTTCCTCAGGAACTACCTGCTTGTTGATGTTAATCGTCCTCTTTTGGTCACATTGGACAAAACTAAATAAATGTATAAATATCATCTTTTGATTCCACCCTTCCTGAGGGTGGCCTGAGGTTATGTGTTTTGGAACGATGTGATGCTCAACCTAAAATTAAAATGTTTTTGCAAGAGTTTCAAGAATTCCTTGATTTATCCTCTAAATCTTTAATCACACAACGTTGTCAAGAACCATTTAATCAAATCAGATCAGCCGTGTGTTTGCTCGTTTGACAGCAGCTGGCACCACAGTTGTGTTCGTCCAATCAGCTCTGTTCCCCGTTATGACTGACTGACTCACTTCACTTCATATCTCCATCTCTCAGTCATGACCGTTTCCTTTGATACCTGCGTCAGGTGACCTCACACACACTTATTCAAATTAAAAACACCAGAGCAGAACTAATTGAATCATCCATCATTTGGCGATGATTTAATTTCCAGGCTGCATCTGCAGGTTGTTGTGAAAGATTAAAACGTGTAACTTGGCTTCTTCTCAGACGAACGTAATTACTTGACACCGTCGACGGCTTAATTGGAACGGGAATTGAAACGGTGTGAACCAGTAACAGTCGCACTCGACTTTCTGAGATGTTTCTTAAGCGGTAGCACCACACTGTGAGCCTTGCTGTGGGTGAAGAGCCCAGTGGGAAAAAAATATAAATAATATTTTATAATAAATATATCAATATTTTGCAAAATTTGGGCTTTTTATGCTATTTTTCAGAGTTTTACCTTTTTTTTTTTACCTTTTTTTTTTTTTTTTTTTTGGCTAATTACCTAATTCAAGGGCAGCAGTGGTGGCCTATTGGTTAAGATAGTGGTAGTCTGTCACTGTGGTTAACTGATCATAGCACCGTACCCAACCCACATAACCACCAGTGGGCTCACCACCCACAGGAAGGTTCTCAGTCTGGGTGGTGTGATTTGGGTGCCAATGTTGGAGACTGCTGCCCCTGAGACATGGGGACGGATAAGAAGATGAAGATGGTTGACTATATTTTCATCTCCAGGTTAGAGCAGTTGGCTTCCAGTGGGTTCACCACCTGCAGGAAGTTATGGTGTGGTGCAATGGGATTTGGGTGGCAGTTGTGGAGACTGCTGCCCTAGCAAATCCATCATTTGGCGATGATTTAATTTCCAGGCTGCATCTGCAGGTTGTTGTGAAAGATTAAAACGTGTAACTTGGCTTCTTCTCAGACGAACGTAATTACTTGACACCGTCGACGGCTTAATTGGAACGGGAATTGAAACGGTGTGAACCAGTAACAGTCGCACTCGACTTTCTGAGATGTTTCTCAAGCGATGGCACCAAACTGTGAGCCTTGCTGTGGGTGAAGAGCCCAGTGGGAAAAAAAAAACATAATTAATATTTCATAATAAATATATCAATATTTTGCTCAATTTTGGCTTTTTATGCTATTTTTCAGAGTTTTACCTATTTTTTTTTTTTTTTTTTGGCTAATTACCTAATTCAAGGGCAGCAGTGGTGGCCTATTGGTTAAGATAGTGGTAGGTTCTCACTGTGGTTAACTGATCATAGCACCGTACCCAACCCACGTAACCACCAGTGGGCTCACCACCCACAGGAAGGGTGGTGTGATTTGGGTGGCAGTGTTGGAGACTGCTGCCCCTGAGACATGGGGACGGATAAGAAGATGAAGATGGTTGACTATATTTTCATCTCCAGGTTAGAGAAGTTGGCTTCCAGTGGGTTCACCACCTGCAGGAAGTTATGGTGTGGTGCAATGGGATTTGAGTGGCAGTTGTGGAGACTGCTGCCCTAGCAACCCAGCAATGTATAACAGGTGAAAATGGATGGATGGAAAATAGCTGTGCAGCTATGGTGGCCCAGTGGGTAAGGAAGGAGAGTTGGGTCCAGAAAACTTCAGGTTCGATTGCACCTGCTGCCAGGTTGCCACTGAGCATAGAACCTTCCCCAACTGTAGAGGACGGTGGTGGCGTCCTAGTGGTAAAAGTAGTGGTAGGTTCTCACTGAGGTGCACTGATCATAGCACCATCACAACCGGCATAACTTCCACCTTCCACCATTGTAGGATGTATATATTTTTTTTAATATTTCTACATAATCACTGAAGTTGTCTGACCTTAAAGCGCAGCTTCACTTTCTTTCCCCAGCTTTGTTCAAGGTCTCACTGGATTTTTAACTTGGAGCCAAAACCTCACGTCTTCAAACACTTTCCTTCCGTTTGAAAACCAGTAAAGAGGGCATCAGCTACGACTAATGGTTGGAGAAAAACAAACGATGCAGGGCGCAGTAGATCCGACCCTGTAACGGCCTCATGTTTATTTAAAGCAGCTGTTGGGGCTGCAGCCTTTAAACTGCTTTTAATTGGCAGCTGGTTAACAAGTCTGTTTGTTGTTTGTTGTCAATCCCGGTTCAGATTATAAGTTCTACAAAGGCCCGGGTTAATGAGTCCGAGGCAGACGCTCGGTGACAGAGCAGAGATGAAAACAGGAGGCTTTGTTTCAGACGCCGCAGATTTACACACGGTGGGAAAATAATTATCTGGAATCAACTGGATTGGCCGTCCTGGGGGGTGGGTTTCAGGTCATAAAATTAATAAGTCTGTCCAAGCCCAGATACTCAGAGTGGAGACAGTTCTTTGTGTCAGTCTTTGAGTATTCAAATTAAAATATTTTTTTTTCTGTCTTTGAAGGCTTCAATAGAAAAAGTTTCCTCACGAGTCCAAGAAAAATAAAACTGCTTTTGTTGATTCATGTTTGGAGAAATCAGCCTGGCAGCGAGACTGTCCATCTGCCAGGAAACTGCGTGTCTGATCTGGACGGATCTAATATTTGGTTGAACGAGGGAAAATAACGATCCTGGAGCCAAGTTTAGAAAACAATGTCATTGGGTTTAATAACATTTTTATGTGGAAATTACGGATCCATTTGTCGCCTTTTATTATTTTGACACGGAGGCTAAGATTCATGAGAACCACGTGATCTGAGAAGATGTTGTATCTGAGAGGGCGGTAACATGATCGTGAAGGTCCTTAGTCTTCCTGTCTGAGACAGGAAGACAAGACACCAGCTGGACATTGTGGTTTATGCCATTCAGTGTAGTGTGCAGTGTGTGGACCTCTACATTGAGTCCAAACAACCGCAAGGCAAAGGTGCATGGTCCAACTCAGTCGTCCACCTACACCTGGAGTCTACAAATCACTCTTTTGAGGACCACAATGTCCATTTTGGCCAGAGAAGACAGATGGTTTGAGAGCAGGGGGTAAAAGAAGCCAATATTGTCAACCTGGAAAACCGTCCTTCAACAATAGTGGTGGTATGAGACACAACCTTTCATCCACCTACAGCCATAATGTATGAGTTGGAGACACTAGGAAGAGGTAGAAGACAGGAGACAGAGCTGGAGGTGGACGAGTTAAAGATGCTGAGGTTCTCTTTAGGAGAGACACGGATGGACAGGATCAGGGATGAGGTGATTAGAGGGACAACACAGACAGGAAGGTTTGGAAAAAAGCAAGAGAAGACAGATAGAGATGGTTTGGACATGATGTTGGACATGTTGTTGTTAAAAATATGGATTTCTATTTCCGATATTGAAATTTGCCGATATCAGATATTGGCGATATTGCCCAAACACTTCATTTACCATTTTGACTGAAACAGTCCTACGGTTCTTTTGACGTAAACAAGAAATGTCTAGTGTTGGACAGAAGAACTTTCCAGAAACAAACGACTCTTTCCGTTGATGACACCGACACGCGTTTCACTGCCAAATGTCTGAGAAATACTTGATATAGCATGGCTCGAGAAACTCTGGACGTTTCGTAAAACCATCGTTTTGAACAGGACAGAGCGGCAGGTTATGTAGGACGATCCACTCCGTGATGTTATTAAAGAGATTTTTCACTCTAGCCCTGGTTGGTTGTTTTCAGCTAATGTGTTAATGGCTCGTTAGTGCCCCCGCAGGATTAATAGGAGCAGTAATAGGAGGAGTCTTTGCACACCTTGATACAGCTGTATCTCCTTCTTGCTCAAATAAATTTTGCCCAGAACCGAACACGGCCAACAGTGTTGTGCAGAACTTGCTCTCGTAAATGGAAAATGATCCGTTTTGTGATTTAAGGTTTTCTGCTGTTTCTTTGTCAGTTTTGTTCACGGAACCCATACCATCAGCTGCTTTCCTGTCCTCCAGCGTTTCTCCTCCGTGTCATGATTCCTCCTCCACCTTCACTCCTTTCCATGCGGGAATGTTTCATCATCAAAGCCTCCTCGTCCCAGGAGATGTTTGATTTTTGTTCTTTCCGCCTTGATGACAGCGGGTCGCCACCTGCAGAGCAAAGATGAAATATGTGTAGATTTAATTAAAATATAGTTTGTTGTTATTCCACATTGCATTCCCCTCACACACACTGCTCCTCCTCCTCCTCCTCCTTCTTTAACCTTTCCTATAATAATATATCATCCAGAAAAATAGAAACCGCAGGGCCGGGAACCTCCAACGTGTGGAGCGTAGCCTTGTTGCAGATGTTTCTGTCAACGGACGCGTCATGCCATTTATACAGTGCTCTGACGCTGCTAATGTAAAGTGCAGTCCTACCCACACAGAAGGTGACCCTCAGCCTGCACACTCCATTTACATGACACCCATTTACCTCACAACTCATTAAGTTAGCCATAAATTATGGTGCGACCTGACTGTGGTTTTTAGAGGATCTGCTCTGGAGTCGGTAAACATCAAGTCTTTATTCCCAGCTGTGACCTTGACATTTGGTTCCAGGATGCAGAACGTGGAACATTCCAGCATCTTTTATTAAATGTTCTATTAAGGAAGAAATCGATGAAATTAGTCTCGGCCTCTGCTGCAGAAATCCGTCCCAGTGTGAGACAAATTCACTCAGCTGTGGTCGTTGCCAATCATGGCTTTTTAAAAGCTGTAGCTTTTCTCCAGGCTGTGACTGTGACAATCCTGGTTCTTCCTACTTATGTCTCCATCTGAGACTAACAACAGTGGAGTTGACATTCATGAGACAGAATTCATCGTCAAGTCTAACTCTGAACAGTCATGTATTGTGTTGCTGTCACATTTTGTTCTCCTTCACAGCAGTTAGTTTGAATAAAAACTAAAACTAAAAGAAATCTAATTATTCTGTGAAAATGATCCAAACAGAGAAGCGATGTTGCAGTGTGTACCTCTACAGTAGGAAAGGTTCTTAGTAGGACACTAAGAATAGGTAGAAGACAGGAGACAGAGCTGGAGGTGGAGGAGTTAAAGATGCAGATGTGTATAAGAGACAGCAGGTATACAGTGCCCTGGAGACCGTGGCTGTTTTAGATCCATCTGTGGTCCGGGCTCTTGTTCCCAACCTGTCTGTGAGCCTGAGAAATACAGAACATAAGAGGGGACTGGGCAAGAACATCGCCTTGAGGTAAAGCGAGTGTATGAATCATATCCTGGAGGCTTTCACAGCAGTTAGTTTGAATAAAAACTAAAACTAAAAACAATCTGATTATTCTGTGAAAATGATCCAAACAGAGACGCAATGTTGCAGTGTGTACCTCTACAGTAGGAAAGGTTTACAGGACGGTGGCGAGACCAGACGTAATGTATGTGTTGGAGACACTAAGAACAGGTAGAAGACAGGAGACAGAGCTGGAGGTGGAGGAGTTAAAGATGCAGAGATTCTCATTAGGAGAGACAAGGATGGACAGGATCAGGAATGAGGTGATTAGAGGGACAACACAGACAGAAAAAGCTAGAGAAGACAGATTGATGTGGTTTGGACATGTCCAGAGGAGGGACAGTGGATACATTGGTAGAAGAATGATCCTAAAGATGGAGCTACCAGGTAGGAGACAAAGAGGAGATTGATGGATGCAGTGAGGGAGGACATGGAGGTAGTTGGAGCTTTAGGAGTTTTTCTTGTCTTTGTCTAATGAACCTTAACTGGTACCGGGCATTAATATGAACAATAAATTGAAGAAAACAAAGTGATTGGGTGTCTAAAACCGTAGTGGACCATCGTCACTGTGCCACAGGTGGCCCTGGAACCCTATTTTGGACACGTCAGTCCATGTCAACAGGTTTGTTCTCATGCATGTTGGGGAACAGCAAGATGGGGAACAGTTTGGACGTTTGTGAACTTAGAGGAGGCAACGCCTCAGACTCAAAGTGGTCGCGTCTGTGCAGGATTGGCTGCTCACATTATCCAGTATCAGCAGGTGGCGCTCTCCTACTTTTTAGTTTGACTAAGTTGCAGTGTTCTCGTGCGTCAAGTGCTGCGTATATGCAACACCTCTGGTTGGACTGTCTTATTAAGTTGACGATCACGTCTCCACTCACGCTGTGATCTGGCAGCGAATGTTTGTCTCCATAACAAGTCCTTAGGCCCAGAAGACAGTATTTCCTCTCAGATGACTTTTTGTCATCCTGCACCTAAAGGACACGTTATATGTCTCATTAATTTCATCATATCCTCTTTTTTTTTTGTTTTTTTTCAGCCTGTCTCTGGGAGTCTTCCAACCAGACTCTAAGTCGTTTGTCTCCGTCACGTCTACCACCAGAAGCCATAGACTACGACCTCGGCAACAGTCAGCAGAACATGAGACGGGAAGGCAGCACGCATTCTCTCCACCTGGACGGCAGAGTGCTGGGTGGAGGCCCGGAGCAGGGATGGGAGGGCGGGAAGAGGAGCTTCCAGTGGGAGAGGAACCAGTCGGGGGAGTGGGAAAGAAGACGTATCCTGGACAGGGATGAAAAGAGGAAGCAGAAGGCTGGAGCAGGGAGCAGGACCAGAGACCGTCAACCGTCCGTGGGACACGACAGCGGTGAAGACAGCTCCTCACCTGTATATGAGGAATACCAGGAGTGCAGCGAGGGCTTGGAGGAGGGAGGAGACACGGAGAACCCTTACGACACTCTACCCCCCACGAGGCGAGCATACGAAGGATATCCATCCAGTCCCGCTGGTCTGAATCTGCATCCGGCTCAGCTGCTGCCTCCTCTGAGAGCCTGGGACTTACAGGCCGGGGAGTGGAGGGAACCCCAGGCAGATCCTGCAGGACAGGACTCCTGCAGTGTGGGAGGTTCAGGAGATGAGCTGGAAAGACTTCTGAACCTGGTGTCGCTCAGAGCCAGGAGAGCAGCTCAGAAAAACAGAGATTCTACCGGATCTGAACCAACCACGGGTTGGGACGGGTTTAAATAAGCACACGAACACATGTGGAGTGATGTGTTCAAGTCCCGGGCCAACCTCGGTTTTTATGTTTTACCCAGTTGGTGACATAGGATTAGAACCAGATTTTCTGAGGTAAATGTCACAAAGCTCATCATTCATCATCGTCTACTTATAGAGTTCCTTTCAGTCTTGACCTTGGAGTCATATAAACCAGTGTTCCACAGCCTGTGAAATATTTTCCTACCTATAAAATCTTCCTACCCGACTTAACTGTGCACTCAACAAGGATTCTCAAGTCCACACAGCCTATAATTTTCTCCTACCACAACTGTATAAAAGTTAGAATCTTGTATCAAATATAGTTGCATTATTGATGATGGAATCCTAGCCATTCTATTGGTCAGTTCTTTTGGTGATATGGGTATGGATCAAGTGGAAGGAATAGACAGATGGGACCAAAAGGAAACATTATTTCTCAACCCAACACCAATTAACCCACAGACCAGTACAGGTCCCCAGCCCAGGGGTTGAGGACCACTCTATTGGCATGTAAAACAATCATTCTAACTCCATTAGAGTCAAAATATCTGGATGGGATAAGTTTTTACTTCCTGGTAAATACATGTGTCTCAACCACAGAACAGTAACAACAACTGTCCAATTACAGGACAATATCAACAAAAAACTTGTTTCTAGCAAGAATTGATGTCCAAACAATTGAATGTAGTTGAATTATTTAGTTAGATTTACTTCAGTCGTATCTACATTTGAAGAAACACCAAGAAAGGTGAAGGACCATCAGCAAATAATGGCGGTCCAGCAGATTCTATTTAGGGTGTGTGGTACATTTTGCAACCTATGGCCCGAGGGCCAAAAGTGGTCCTTTTTTTTTCAAATTATCATTATATTCCTGCCGTTTTTCTTGCAATGTCGACATTTTCTTAATAGATACTTGTATAAACAAACTCTGCCGAGACAAAAGTCAAAATGAGTTTTTTTGTGACGAGTTTTGTGATTTTTCTTAAGGGAAGGTCTTAAAATAATTAAAAAAAAAAGTTTTCTTGTTATTAAAAAACTAAATGTCAAATCACAAGTTTCCATAAAAAAACATATTGTATTGATTGTCATATTTTCTGGGTGAAACATAAAAACCCGTTTCTGGCTGAAGACCTGATCCATCTTCACTCAGCGGCCGCAGCGTTTTTCCCTGGTCCTGATCCTCGGATACTGCTTGACATTTATGGAATTAGACCCCAGACTCTGCAGCAGAAACTAATTAAAACATACATTACCATATACTTTTAATATCCTCGACTTATTATCCAGCCTGCAGCAAACACTTGTCCACCTCCGCTCCCTTCAGGCTCCTCTTTTATGAGCTCGACCGACGAGAGGCGACGTGAGAGTCCTCCAGACGCTCTCACCTGAGTCAACGCTCTCACATTTATTATTCATACAATCAGCGGAGCAGCGTTAACTGACATTGAAATGTGAATGAAACTGTTTTGTCTGTTGGTACTTGACATCACGGTGTAATGTTCCGCCACCGAGGCGTGTGTTCCTGTACCTTAAACCTGCAAATTAGCTTTTTTTTTTTTTTTTCTATCCACATTGACGACAACAAGACGAGAGGACGATGTGTAAATAAAAAAATGGAAACTTCCAATAAAAACTCTATACGTTCAAGGTGGAAACCAGGAAAAAATCTTTGAAGGTCAACAAAACCAAAGCACTAACAAAATGTAGGTGTTGTACGGTAACGTGACCCGAGTCAAGGTGTCCACATGGGTCACATGACATTGGTTATTATTAGTTATTACCACTGTATTATTAACAGTGATACACCATCAGACCAGTATTCAGTAGGTATGGGTCACATCTGAGGATGTCGGACCATGTTAGCATCTTCTTCTTCTCCTTTGGACTTGTCCCACTTTTCAGAGGTTGCCACAGTGAGTCAAGAATTTCCATCTCCCCCTGTCCTCTGGATCTTCTACTCTGACTCCAACTCCCTCCATGTCCTCCCTCACTGCATCCATCAATCTCCTCTTGGTCTCCTACCTGGTAGCTCCATCTCTAGGATCATTCTTCCACCAATGTCAGTAAAGTGAATTTATTTCAGGTTTCAATCCAAGTCTGGGACGTCGTCCCCTTCTTCTTTCGGTCTGTCCCTTTTTCACAGGTTGCCACAGCAATTCAACGTTTTCCATCTCCCCCTGTCCTCTGTATCTTCTACTCTGACTCCAACTACCTCCATGTCCTCCCTCACTGCATCCATCAATCTCCTCTTTATCTCCTACCTGGTAGCTCCATCTCTGGGATCATTCTTCTACCAATGTATCCACTGTCCCTCCTCTGAAAATGTCCAAACCATCTCAATCTGTCTTCTCTAGCTTTTTCTCCAAACCCTCCTGTCTGTGTTGTACCTCTAATCACGTCCATCCTTGTCTCTCCTAAAGAGAATCTCAGCATCTTTAACTCCTCCACCTCCACCTCTGTCTCCTGTCTTTTGTCTATTCCTAGTGTCTCTAATCCATCCATCATGTCTGGTCTCTCCACCGTCCGTCCACCTTAGCTGACTCTCTTCTATCTCAGATCACTCCTGACTCTTTTCTCCAGTTCTTCCATCCTGACTCCACTCTATTCTTCACTTTTCCTCCACAGTCTCCACCCTCTCTGCCCATGTTAGCATAATTATTCAATATCGTAAACCGCTATTGGGCTTTTCTACAGATAATGAAAATCCAAGAAAAAGATGCTTGGGTTTTATCAGATGTGTTGGACCCACATGGTCCTGAGACACGTATCTTATTCTTTGGACCATGAAGTGAACTCTCCATTAATTCTAGGAATTAGAAAATTCTAGGTTTTTCCCGGAGCCTTTTATTGTGGAAAATACAGTGTCTCTATTTCAGAGAAAAACCTTCTCCCAGGTGTCTACGTCATCTGACATGTTTAACAGATGTGGGCCACAAAGGGATCTCCGTCTCTGGGAGAGCAGCCAGAAGAACCAGCATTAGATTCAAACCCTTTAGTTGTTTCTTCTCTACTGTTCTTTGTCAACGTCCCCTCAGCACCTTCTCCACCAGGGATGGGGTTTGAAGCCGGGGTTAGAACCTGCCTTTGTGCTGCAACAATCTCTCCTGTGGGTGAGTCATGAAAGGAGAGCGTCTGGGGAAATAAGTGAGACATTTTCTAAAC
Source organism: Paraplagusia blochii (assembly GCA_016785265.1). NCBI lineage: Eukaryota > Metazoa > Chordata > Actinopteri > Pleuronectiformes > Cynoglossidae > Paraplagusia > Paraplagusia blochii. The sequence continues at coordinate 56,708 of JAFBJS010001754.1, read as the reverse complement.
CTCAGTCCTGCAGGACTGAAGCAGAGAAACAACAGGTGTCGGAAATGGTCTGTGTCTCCAAAAGAAGGAGAACGGAAATGGATGGTTCCTCTCAGATAAGACTGGACTGGACTAGAGTGGATTGGATTGGATCGGAATCAAATCGGGTCGGTTTGGACTAGACTAGACTAGACTGGGCTGCATTGGAGTGGACTAGACTGATTTATTTAGACTAGACTGGATTAGACTAGACTAGACTTGGCCGTTCTAGATTGGACTAGACAAGACAAGATAAGACTAGACTAGAGAAGACTGGGTTGCATTAGAGAGGACTAGACTGACTGGATTAGACTAGACTAGACTGGAGTAGACTAGACTTGGTCATTCTAGATTGGTCTTGATTCAACTGGACTAGACAAGACTAGACTGGGCTGCATTGGAGAGGACTAGACTGACTGGATTAGACTAGACTAGGCCGTTCTGGATTGTTCTAGATTCAACTGGATTCGACTAGACAAGAGCGGGCTGGGCTGGATTGGACTGGATTAGACTAAATGAGACTGGATTGGGCTGGGTTGGATTTGACTGGACTACATAAAGCACAAGACTGGGCTGGATTAGCCTGGACTGGGTTTGGGTGGACTGGATTGGATCAAACTAAATGGGGCTGGATTGGACAGGACCGGACTAGTTTGGATTGGACTGGGCTGGATTTGACTGGACTGGTCAGGTTCAGGATGGACTGGGATATATTGGATTTGATCGGACCAGACCAGACCAGACCAGACCAGACCAGTTTTCACAGCTTCTTGTCTGTTCAGTGGCCGATCAATGACTGTTGTGTTGACAGACCAACTCCCAAAGTCCAGCACCAGGTGATGGACGTTTGTAGCCCAAAGTAAATGTCTCTTTATCCGTCTGTGTCTGTGTTTGGACAAAGACGTGACGGTGAGTCACACGACCTGTCTCCAGTCTCAGTGTGGGACGCTCCTCTGACACCACTGAATATAATCTGAGTTCAGGCGACATGAGCTGAATAATCCCTGTGACATATTTAATCCCATCATGTCAAGTCAGTCTTCACTCTATTCTCTTCCTCACATATTGTTTTAACAGAGCGTGCAGTCGCCCACGACGTGAAGAAGATGTGACGAGTTAAAAAAAATATTTAGTCAATATTCAAAAGAGAATTGAAAAGTAGGGAAGATCATTTCATATTAAAATAATTACAGATATTTACAGATTTTCCCAGTTTATAAAACAGATTTTTATCTGAGACAATTTTCACAGAATTGACGGTAATCATTTTGTTTACCTCGGAAAGATGATGTTTCTTCTGTTCCGTTTTATTTTGCACTTTATGTTGACAATAATGTCACTTTTCACTGAATTTTCTATTCTGTCTTTTAACTGCAAATATATTAAGTTTGGATCAGCAGTTGCAAAAGGAGAAAATACAAAACTTACATCAAAGGCATGAAAAAGTTGGCTGGACCTTGTCAGTGAATCCTCCTTTTCCATCTCCCCCTGTCCTCTCCATCTTCTACTCTGACTCCAACTACCTCCATGTCCTCCCTCACTGCCTCCATCAATCTCC
>JAFBJS010001754.1:4707-54897 GCA_016785265.1 Paraplagusia blochii | reverse complement strand
CAATCTCCTCCTTGTCTCCTACCTGGTAGCTCTTTTAACCACATATATAACCGACTGAAATAAGTAAAACCATCTCAATCTGTCTTCTCTAGCTTTTTCTCCAAACCTTCCTGTCTGTGTTGTCCCTCTAATCACCTCATTCCTGATACTGTCCATCCTTGTCTCTCCTAAAGACAATCTTTAACTCTTCCACCTCCAGCTCTGTCTCCTGTCTTCTACATATTGGTAGAAACCTGAGCAGAAATATAAAAATTGCAACTCTATTCACACTCATGCACTGCTTCTAGTTTACTTCAGTTTTTAACACTTGCAATTAAATTTTTGCTTATTTTGTTAAAATGTTTTTTATTTAATCTTTGGCCCTCTGTTAGAATTTTCAAATTTTTAGTTGTAATTCTACTTTTATTATTTTATTTTATTTTTATCTGCAGTAATTCACCGTGCTGCTGTGCCAAAACAATTTCCCATGTGGATCAAAAAAAAGTCTAAGATTTAATAAAAAGAGATTTTACTGTAGAAAGTGGCCAATTTTTAACACGTTAATATGAAAGATTAACAAAATTAATGCATTTCCAACATCTTGTTTCTCCTAAAATACCAGGATACCAACATTATGGCTGGTCTCCAGTCTCCAGTGGACTCATAAACATGTCAACATGTTAACAGTATCACCAGAGTTTGGAGAAAAATATTCAATTAGACGCCGCTGGTGTCAGTGAAGGTGAACGTCTGCGACTCCGCAGGTTCAGGAACAAAGACAACGAATCAAATGGAGAGCATTATTATTTCCCACACGCTCCACGCTTCGCTGCCGGCGGTGACATTTCTTAACAACATCCTCCACCCCCGCCACCAACTGCCACCCCACCTCTCAGACTGTTGACCGGTCATTAGCTCTGTATCTGGGAGAAAAAGGCCGACTTCACTGCATTCACGTTTCACATTTTCTCCCAGTGTCTGGGACGAACGTGAAGACACAGCCGGGACCGAACCACTCACAGCACTCAGGACTTTGTTGCTGTGGACCCAACTTATTGGACAAACGCCGACACCACCTGACGTCCCCGTGGTAACCACGGTTTCTGATTCAGTCTCTCTATCTTCCATTAAACAGTTTGGTCTCATTAAGAGACACAGACATGGTCGGCTTATATCTCCATGTTGGACATTGTTCTTTCTGCTAACTGCTGCTCCAACGTTTGATGCAATTCTACATAATGGGACGGTGCAGCCCCCGCCCCCCCACTCATTATTCTGTAATGTCTGCAGTTTCTGTAATAGAGGATCTGGTGCTGACGAGGCCCAGAACAAACGCCGGGAAAATTAATGGGATTTTCTTTGACGTTGTTACTGTTCATTTTGTTCTTGGACAAAATATGGACACATTTTAATTTAAAGAAAAACAAAAAAAAAATTACAGATGGAGAAATAGCGACCCCTAGAGTCAGGTCTGGAAATACATCAAAGTACAAACACACGCAGGTGGGAAAATAGAAGAGTGATAGCCCCGGGTTTTCTAAAGATCTTTACAGAGGCAAGAGTTCCACATGCTGATTGGATGATTAGTTTTAGGGGAGGAGCTAAGTTTTGGATTTTTTTTCTTCTGATTTATGTTGTTGATGCTAACGGACGGCATCAAAACTATAAACGAACATATGTGGAATTATGTACGTGACCATTTTGATAACGTAAAACGACAAATGCTGTTCTATAGTCTAGTTTTTTCAAAGTATCAACATTTGTCTATTTTTCTGGACATTCTTGGAATTCTCTGAGGATCATCAGGAAGTCCTCACCTGGTTTTCCAACAGTCCTCGACTTCATTCACCAAGGGTTTCATTCGCTATGAAAGCAAGTGTGGCTTCTTTGAGGAAGTATTTAAAATATAAGAACTATTGTAGAGTTTAGATTTAATTTCACACTTTTAAGTTAAGTCCATTATTGCACATGTTCTCATTTATAGGTCTGTGACCTTCAGTTAGAATCTACAATGTAAATACTCATCAAAATAAAGGAACGTGAATTTTCTGAAGTCTTCAGAACATTTATTTTGAAAGCAGAGTTAGTGTGGCGTCTTCAGAGTCGTTTTCTTTGTCGTCAGTCAGTTTTATGTGAATAATAATAAAATTGCAACTGAGGCTGAATGTCCCGCCAGACCTCGTCCATCAGCTCCAACACTCGGCCAAATAAATACAGTATTACATAAAAATGACAAATATGTGAAAGTACGTGTAACAGCACCAGAATGCGGAATTTATATTGATGATAGAACCGAGGTGCAAAATGTTCCTATTCAAGAGTCAGCTGTGGTTCTATAAACAGAGTCCAGTTTCCCTGTCGTCCAGAACCAAACTTGAATCCAGGGGTTCTCAACTGGTCTGGCTTCAGGACCGACCATCACCTCATGATTTATTTAATATAACATTTAGTAAGACTTCATTAACTATACTCCTACAGTTAAAACCAGTGGTCTCCAACCTCTGGGTCGGGGACCAGAACCGGTTCGTGGGTGAATTGGTGCGAGGCCGCAGAGATATAATGTTTCCTTTTTGCCCCATCTGTCTATTCCTTCCACTTGATCCATACCCATATCAACAAAAGAACTGACCAATAGAATGGCTAGGATTCCATCATCAATAAAGCAACTATATTTGATTAGGAAATATTTTCTCAGTGAAGACAACAACAATAAATTCAAAATGACGCAGAGTCATTGATACAAGATTCTAACCTGGTATACTGGTCTGGTAGGAGAAAATTATAGGCTGTGTGAACTTGTGTGCATGCAAGGTTGATTGGGGTAGGAAGATTTTATAGGTAGGAAAATATTTCAGAAGACTGGAAAGTGCTTTTTATTAAGGGCTTTTTATCTGCCACAAACACTGGTTAAGTCAGTAATTTGTTTTGGAATTTTTTTCTTTTTTACTTATATTATCCCAAGAAAGGCCTGCGACCCACATTTGGGTCCTGACCCACCAGTTGAGGATCCCGTCATTACTATTTCTTAAGAATTTTCACTCCAGTGTCCTGAACTCAACAGCGCTCCTTTCTGCCGTCACCTGTGTCATTCTCAGCATCCAGCCCGACACGTTCACTTCAGGTGTCGTTCGACAGTGGGATTATAAACACTTCCTTTTTGCAGCGTGTGAGTCATAATAACCTGCAGCTGCGTCTGTGTCTGCGAAAGCGAAATCACCTTGTAGACGTCAAATACTGCATTTTGGGCAAAGTGTGAATCATTTTACTCTAAAGTGAAACATTTGATGTGTTTTTTAATGTGCTCTAGTTTCCCTCAGAGAAAAGTATTGGAGGAGAAGAAAGAGAAAATTTCTCTGCAACGCAGCGTCGCATTGGAACTTTGCTGGAGATGTTTGCACCTCCTCACACCTCACGACCTGGAAATAGTCAAACTTTTTTGTGGTTTGTGAAACTGCAGACCTTAAGATTTACATCTGTCCTGTCACAAGAGGACACAACAAGAGAATCCTTTCAATTAGAGGAACAAACACAGGAAGTTTACAGGTGCAGGACTTTGGCTGATGTGGGCGTCGTACCTGCCTTCTTGCTGTTTTGCTTATATTTACAAACTTTTTTTTTTTATTATTTTTCAGACATATATAGGCGCCAAAGTGTCTGCTGTGAGGCATGAAAATCATGTCCACAACTGTGAAAATAAATAAAAGTTAATATTTTCTCCAGTTACCTTGACAACCCGGAAAACTGTCTTGAAAACTCTATCCTCATGGGCCCTGATTAAACTTTTCCTTAACGACTCTGATCAAGACCAGAAGAATTAGGACGTCCATCATCCTACAAGTTCTCCACACCTCGAAAAAATATCTTTTTTATAAAGGCAGCATGAAGACAACAGAGGGGAGAATAACATTGTCATTCTGATGGATGGACAGATGGACGGAGGGACGGATGGACAGATGGACGGATGGACGGCTGGATGAATGAATGGACAGATGGACGGATGGACGGGTGGATGAATGAATGGACAGATGGACGGATGGACAGACAGATAGATGATAGATGAATGGATTGACAAACGGACAGATGGACAGATAGATGGACATATGGACGGATGAAAGACAAAAGACAGGAGGCAGAGCTGGAGGTGGAGGAGTTAAAGATGCTGATATTCTCTTTAGGAGAGACAAGGATGGACAGGATCAGGAATGGTTTGAGAGAGGAGTAACGGAAGTCATCCACGTCAATCTGGAGAAACCTTGTCCCACCAGAGAAGGAGGACTAAGAGACAACCTTTCATCCACCTATAATGTTCTTCACAGGTCTCTCCAAGAAAATCTACAGGAACCTTTCATGTCCATGGACCCTGCAAGGAACTATTTTTGGATCAAATGACCTGGATGACTGAGAACCTACACAGACAAAACCTCTTCATTTGCACCCCCTATTGGCACGGCCGGGCATCACACGTTGGGAATCCCTGTTCATTAATTAGTTAAATTATATATTAAAGCTCACGCAGCCACAGCTAAGAGTGGTTAACAACAGCAGGGACATCATACAAGTTTGCTGGTTCAATTCCAGATGTAAGTAGCGTGACAAAGAGAGCCCCCTACTGTAGGGTTGGGATAAAAACAACAAAGGTCCGAATGAGGATTTTTTTGGAGCAGAAAAAATGACCAGTTTTTCTCTAATCACCAAGTTTGACGACAGTCATTGTAGAATAGACAAAAAAAAAGTTGGAACGTTAAAGTTTGAAAGCATCTGAAGAAGTTCAGAGAAGTGTGAAAGTATATAAGTATATATGAAAGAGCAGAAAGTTGCTTCTGTGTTGTCGAGGATTTAGACTAAGGCCTGTCAGTCCCTTCAGCGCTGCCGGCGTTTCATTGGACCATGTGGTTTTTACACCACAGAATAAACTGAGCTAAGCTACTTAGAGCCTCTTTCTACTTCTTTAACCTGAACTTGTTTTTTGCGCCGTGTCCCTTTGCCTTGTTCTGCTCCATTTTTTATTTCCTCGACATCCCACGGAAGGGAAGGGATGGACATGAGGATGAAAGAAAGTTACACAAAGGAGGAGGAGAATGAGGAGAGTGGGGGAGAGAGCGGGGGAGAGATTACCATTCCCCAGTTGCAGCTTGTTTTTCATTGAGGGGTAGCTGTGTGGGTGATTATAAATCCTCGCCGTTCTCAGTAACACCAGGATTACACACACAAACCCGCCAGACCTCATCTGCGAGCAGAACATCTGCTTTACACAAACACACACACACACACTCACACAAACACACACACACTGAAGGCAGCGGTCGTTTTCGACAACTTGACTTGAATTATTCACCAGTCATTTACTGTTATAAATACAATCACATACAGAATTCCCACCTGACCAACACCGGGAATTATGGGAGTGAAATTGAATGGTAATGAGGGACACGTCCATGTCTGTTGGTGATATACATTCATGTCATGACAAGGACGTGTTTGTCCCCAGTCCTGGTAGGGACCAATACAGTGACACCTGAGATTCCTGGAGCGATGGCAGCAGGGAGCAAATATGGAACAAACGCTGCTCATGATTCTTCTCCACATAAAAGATTGAGAATTTAATAATGTTATGATATCACAATAACTAGGTAAGTAAGACAGAAATGTGTTTTTTAGGACATTTAATATTTAAGTCCTGTTCTGGTGGAAACGGCCATTGCTCGTCCACCTGATGCAGACAGAGTGAATGAGACTCAGACGTCTCCATCTCTGGAAGGTCCCATTCTTCATAGCACAGGTTCTGATAGAAGTCCACACTTTGGACAAATGTGTCCCCAGGTAGAATAATAAACAAAATAAAAACGATTTTCATTCTTTCTCTTTTTTCCGTGACTGTTCTGAACTTACTGGACCTGTTTGGAAACAAGTTACGGAAAAAATGAACATTTCCAGGTCCTTGTTTTGAGAATCAAGATGTATTTTGTAATTAAGATTAGAATTAGTTAGAATTAGATTAAAAAATAGATTTTTTTTTTGTAGAATTAAGCGTTTGTTGGTATGAGACAGAGAGGACGAAGAGGACAGAATGAGAGACAGTTATTGATGCTGCGTCTCAGCCTCCTCACAACTCCCTGCAGATTTTAACAGATTATTACTGAAGTAATCCTCTGGCATATGCCAGGAAAGTTAGCCCTGCGGTGCATGGGCTTGATTGGATTCTTTTTTTTTCCTCTCGCTATGATGAAAGTATAAAATATTCCACCGGATTATGTCAGATTACCACGGCATCAAAGGACGATAATTGTCTCCGATGGAGTGACGTTTTCCTCACTTCCATTTTCTACACAATGCAGGAGAAAAACCCATGAATCCCATTATTCTGTCGGTGTTTGCCTGAGCTTTGATTTAAAGTCTAATACAAGTCTCCAGTTCTGCTGCTCAACTGATTCTTTCCATCACTCCCAGGTGAATTCTGTTCATTTTCAGAATTACTGCCTTCAACAGCCACAGACAACATGATGGATGGAAATGCAGGGGGAAAAATTCAACTCATCAGAGGTCGGGTTGTTGTCTGTCAACTCTTAGATTACCGAGGTCTGATATCGGTTACAGAAATAATAATGCTAATAAAATAGCCTCGATTCTTTTGACCAAACTTTAGCAGGAGAAGCAGCAGCGTCTCAGTGCTGAAAATACTACAATCGTGAGATTTTAATAAGTTTCATGACAAATGTTTTCTTTTTATGGATAAAAGTTCAGAATGAAAACTTTATCTTCAAGACTGTAAATCACTGCAACCACAATCAGCAAATTGAAAAGAAATATATCTCATTTTTAAGTATAATTTCTCTAGTGCCCTCTAGTGGCTGTTGGTTGTTGTAAATTTAGAATAATGTAAACTTCAAGTCAAACAGGAATAGCATATTCACTTACACAAGCGTAGAGTGCCCTCTAGTGGTGGTGAGTGTGAAAATATAGAACAGAAATTATAGTATAGTAGAGGCAGAGGTCTAAACACAAGCTTAGAGTGCCCTCATGTGGTGGTTAGTTTAAAAATATAAAACAAATTGCAGTACAGTAGTAGCACATTCTAGTAGCCTCAGGTGCCCTTTAGTGGCAGTTCGTAACAAACTCGTAAATTGCGGTACGGAAGTAGCAGGGCTATTACACAAACATAGAGTGCTCTCTAGTGGTAGTCAGTGTAAAAATAGTTACACTGTGAGTAGTAGTACAGAAGTAGGAGATTTACAAGCCTAGAGTGCCATCTAGTGTCAGTCAATAACAAAAATGCAAATAGCGATACAAAAGTGGAAAATGCTCATTACCAAACCTAAAGTGCCCTCTAGTGGCAGTTAGTGTACAAATAACAAACCTGTAAAGTGCGATATAGAAGTAGGAGACACTGCTACACAAACCTAGACTGCCCTCTAGCAGTGGTCCATGTAAAGCATGTACATTTCGGTAGATTGATAGATCGAACTTTAGTAATCCCTCGATACAGTATATCCTTTGAGAAATTATGGAATTTTTCGTACACCATGAGTAGCAGATATTGGTACACAAGCCTAGAGCGCCCTCTTGTGGTGGCCAGTGCTGAGAACACCAATGCCATGGGTTTGATCTCCATTTGGGCTACTTTCGTTAGCCTTTATTTCCTGAAGGGGACTCTCAAGGGATCAATACTGAGTCTGATCTAATCTGATCCAATCTAATCTATAATAGTGCAGTAATGGAGGAGCAAACTGAAATGTCCAGTGAGTAAAACCCTAGAAACGGGTTTTTTTACTGACGCCGCTTGTTGGGTTGTTGTCAACAGGAAGTGTTAAGATCCTGTGAGATGGTTCCTACAACTTCAACTTAAACGTCCTACTACTGCACTTCTCAGCATCATCACAGCATTATTTTTTGTCCTCTCTATCAGCATCAAACCAGGGTTCCCTCAGATACGGAGCGTTCCAGCCCGACATCACAGCGGCGAGTGTGATGGACGCTCAATAATTCAGTCGGGCTCTAAAAGGATGTTATAAAAATTGAAACGGCCTCGGATAAAATAGAAGCTCCTCGGTGCGGGTGCTTTTGAGGGAATGTTTTTTTAACCTGGTTACTCCCTGGTATTAAAGACGGAGACTAGGATTTAACGACGGCACTTGATGAAAATGTCAGTTGTTTTATTTCCCATAATTACAGAGAGATCGAAGTTGCCACAGTTATGTTCAACTGGAACTGCAGTTCATCATTATTACATTTATCAGTAACATAACTCTCCTGGTTTTCTCCAGCACCATTGGATATGATTTTTGGGGTCATTTTCACAATTTCTATCTTTTTCATTGCTTTTGTTGACACAGATTTTTTGATCCAACACAGTTTTGCGACAGATTTTCTCAAATTGCTTCCTTTTCTTTTACGTTTCGTGTGTACATCAACATGTCCCATAATTTAGTCTTGTTCTTTCGTCTTAACGTACAGCATTTACATATGTCCAGTTATGACAGCAGACACATACTAAATACAACGTACATTTTGTCGTCATATATTTGTTATATGTTGTTTTTTAGCGAAAAAAATTCAGATTTTGCATTTTGGCATTTTCACGGACTGAGCTTTGAAGTTGTATTGGATAACTACAACTAAATGGAGTGACATCACTTGGATAAAAACTGTCTTTTTTGGCATTAGAATGATAAATATTAAACCATTCCACGTGTAAACATTTTAAACAACCTCCTCCTAACATCACGCTTTTCTTTTGTTCTTTTTGGAAATTCATCTCCAAGTGGAAGAGCTTTTTCCATCTTTCAGAGAGCTGCTCATCTCCTATTATGCAGGCAGGCTCGTTGCATGGGAACAATGTTTCACAATAAATCCATATTTCAGTAAGACGACTAGAACCTCTGTCAGCTAAATGCAGATTTCCTCTTCTTTGACAACGTAGGCTCTTCTGTCTCCTCATCGACTCTTTAAGTCTGTGCTAAGAAACTTTCCAAAGATTTTTAATTGTTCTCACTGTGTCGAGTATCTTGACACGTGTCAACAAGTCCTGGACAAGTGCAACAGAGCAAATCCAGCAAATTCTCCAAATCAAAAACAATGTTCAAAGAAAATAAAACAGAAATACACTGAGAAAAAATATACTTGGTATACGCAAATATATGCAGGCCTAGAGTGCCATCTAGTGGCACTCAGTAACAGACATGCAAATTGTAATACAGAAGTAGCAGATGCTAACAACCAAACCTGAAGTGCCCTCTAGTGGCAGTCAGTGCAAAAACACAAGCATGTTAATTGCGATACCAATGTAGCAGATACTGGCACTCAAGCCTAGACTGCCATCTGGTGGCAGTGAGTAACAAACGTGCAAATTATGTTACAGAAGTGGCAAATGTGAATAATCAAACCTAAAGTGCCCTCTATTGGCAGTCCGTGTAAAAAAATCAAACATGTTAATTGCGGTAATAGCAGAAATAGCAGATATTGGTATACAAGTTTAGAGTGCCCTCTTGTGGTGGCTAGCGCTGAGAATGCCAATATCAAGGTTGATTCCCATTTGGGCTACTTTCATTAGCATTTATTTCCGGAAGGAAACTCCTGAGGGATCAATACAGATAAGAAAATAAAACAGGAATATTCTAAAAGTTGCTTTTTTGTGTGTATGTGGCCTGCTACGAAATGATCTTTGGACCACTGTCGGTCCCCAGTCCAGGGGTTGGGCACCACATTCATAGACTGCATATGAGAGGATTGAGAAAGAGTTCCACTGACTCCTTCCTCCAACCATGCACTTTTATTTCATCACTGTAGATGATGTTGCGTGTGCGATGCAAAAGTTCTTCTGTTGTTCAAAGCATCGCTGATGTCACAGCTCATTTGTTTCCTGTCGCTGAGACTGAGACAAAGTGCGTGCGTCTGTCCGACCTCGGGGTCACATCTGTCCGTGCCCCGGTCATCACAGCAGCCACGCTTTGAGGCTCACACTCTAATCTGCTGCCACTGCTCCAGGGCATCTTCTGCAGCCACACGACCTCCACCACCACCAGCAGCAGCAGCAGCAGCAGACCTAAATGTGTCACCACTTTCACTGACACAATCGATGACTTTCAGCATGAATCCCCTGAACCTGACGGCCACTTCTACAGCGTCAGCGTCAGGAATAATCTGGATTAAAAACTCTGGTCCAGCCGATCCATCTGATCACTATGGGGTGCATTAAGTGATTCATAGTCTGGAGTCCAAAATGGCCCCCTGGTGTCTGCTGCAGGCATGCACAGACTGCTAATCAATAGTGTTGGCAGCTGAAATGTCCCCACGGTCCTGTTCCAGGTTGTTATGAAGACGACCCGTCACGCTGCTCACACGTGCACCGACACGAGCGCTTTTCATTTTAATGTTTGACCATGGAACGGTCGCTTTAATGTGAAAAAATGGACTGTAATTGTTTATCATTTCCTTCCTCTGGAATGTAGAAAACGTATCTTTCATAAACTTTGAATCTGGAAGATAAATATTCTATATATAGTGTATGCATATATCCATATACTGGACCTGTTTCCTGCCTTTTCAGCTGACTTTGCCAAACTTTATTGTGAAAATGTAATAAATCCTCACTGGGTTCAACAGAAGAAATCTTTTGCCAACAGCGTCCTGTATTTTATTTTCCTGCTTTTTGTCAAACCCACTCACAGGCAGCATCAACAGACCACATGGACCTGGTCGAGTTCACCAGCTGTGCCCATCTGTCTCCCTCTCCTCACCCCTGGACAACAGCAGGGAGGTTACACAGGACCATGAAACAAAACCACTGAGGCAGCAGTGAGGGTCCCTGCAGGCTCCCCCTGCAGGACTGAGAGGTCCACTGGCCGGCCTGCAGTGCAGATTTGTCGGATCGTGAAAGCCAGGGCCTCCCGGGAACCAGAGTGTTTCACGCAGCCGGAAAATTAACTATTAGAAACGAATTTACGGCAGCGAAACAGCTGAATTACCCAGGAGCGTGAGGGAAACTCAACGATACAGTTCAGTGCAACAAGGTAGAGTCGATACCATCTGTGTGGGTGAGAGAAGGAGGTAGAGCTGCCTATGAGTCGGGTTGGAGTGATTGGACCCACCGCTGTGTGAACAACTAATGCACCTCCAGCTCTGAACCTCCATCAAAGGCAGAGTCTGTGGGGGAGTCAGGGGAGGAGGGGGAGGAGGAGGAGGAGGAGAGAGAAAAGTATAGAGAATGGAAAGGAGACAGAGTAGAGGAAGTAGAGATAGAAGATGGAAAGAAGTAGAAGAGAGGAGAGGAGGAAGAGGGAAAAGGGAGGAGATCGTGGAGAGGAAGAGGGAGAAGAAAATAAAAGAGAAAGAGGAAGTAGAGAGGAGGAGGTGGGAAAGGAGCAAGAGGAAAAGGGGTGGAAAAAGAGGGAGAAGGCGAATAGAAAGAAGAGTAAGATGTTGAAGAGAGGAGCAGAGGAAGAGGGAGTGGAGAGGTGAGGAGAAAGAGGGAGAAGAAAAAGGGGAGGAAGAGGAAGTAGAGAGTGGAAAAGGTGGAAGAGGAGCAAGAGGGTGGGAGGAGAAGGAGATAGGAGTGGACGCAGAGGGGACAGGAGGAGAAGACAGAGAGAGGGGAAAATATGAGACACGTGAAAAGCCATAAGTCATTGTTAGTGCTGCTAACTCCCTCCCCTCCCCTCTCTCCCCGCCGCGTCCCCCCTGACTGAGTCGCTCCAGTGTGAAATCACTACACACCCGCTCACAGCTGCAGTTGCGTTGCGGGGTCAGCGCGAAGCAAAGGACATTAGAGAAATTGGTCAATTTGTTCCTGCGCTCTTTCTGTTACCACCTGAGAAATGAATCAGCAGGCGGCGCTGTGACTGGACACCGTATATAAAGGAATATCCTCCGGCTTCCACTGCCCTCTCCGTGGGTGTGTGCGGACCGACAGGAGTCGCTGGTGCCGACCATGAAACCCGGAGATGAGGATGAAGAGGGTCGGTGATGATGATGAAGAGTGTCCGCGTTTCCTGTCCTACTCCATAGATCAAGTCCATTCAGACCGACAACAGGAAAGGAGGAGCAGGTGGAGCAGGTGGAGGAGGTGGAGGAGGTCAGCCTTCGTCCTCTCTTGGATGACTTGTTGGCACAGATGAACAAACTCACGGGTGGAACTTGATGTAGGTCACACGTGACCTCCACTTCACTCCGACTGACGCGCCGTCTCCGTTTTCCTCCGTGCGCTCGGGAACTCATCCAAGCGCGCTCCATGATTCGGTCCGCAGGACGCGCCGGGCGCGGTGCCATCCTCGGGACATAAGGCACAAGTTGGCACCCGGGGCTGGTGCCCGGGAGCGCGCGGCCAGGGATGCCGGACACGCTGAGCCTGATCAGGAACCAGACGGAGCCGCAGCTGGGGCAGCTGGAGCGCACACTGGCCGCCGAGGGCAGCGGCCGCCCCGCCTGGGTCATAGCCATCCTGGCCAGTGTCCTGATCTTCACCACGGTGGTGGACGTGCTGGGCAACCTGCTGGTCATCATCTCTGTCTTCAGGAACCGGAAGCTGAGGAACTCTGGTAGGACTGAGTTTTCATCCTGTTAGCAGAGAGTGTGGCTGCAAACTGGGGCTGGGACTGAGGGGGGACAACGGTGTGGGAGTGAATGACAGGAGTGAATGAACAAGTGAGAAGGTAGAACCTAGTGAGAAGGTAGAACCTAGTGAGAAGGTAGAACCTAGTCCAGCTGTGGGGAAACTTTCTGACTTAGTATAAAAATCTGACACAGGGTCTGGATCAGGAGCAGAAAGATTAAGAATTTGTGTGCAGTAGTAGTACTGTAGTAGTTCTGTGGTGTTTTTCAGGTATTGTAGGGAAAGTGGCCTCAGTATGGACAAGTATGGTGGACCGCTAAAAAAAGCCAAATGGGCCACATAGGGTCCCTGGACCGTATTTTCCTCATGTCTTATCTGGTCCAAGATTTTCAAACTTCTGTTAATGAAACTCCATGTAATGAAAATATAGTATGATTAGGAAAAGTTTATTGGCCACATCCAAATCAGGGCTTCAGGGAATAAAACCTGGAAACACAGGATATTTAAGGAAGGAAATAAAACAGGGATGAATAAAATTTGATGTTTCAAAGCCCTGAATAACATCGTAGTTTGTCCCTGATCTGGTAAAGACTGAAATAAATAGAAAGGTAACTTTTTGTCATTACAAATAGAAACAAAGAAAAGGAAAGAAGGTGATACTTCAATGATTAATCTTCCTGACGTGAAAATCAAACCCAGGACTCTCTGCTCTCCGTGTTTTAGTGCTAGCTGTGCTAACTGCTACACTGTGGAACCGACAAAATAAATGTGTTGAAACCGGTCACTCATCCCACCGACACATCATGTAGATGTTGACTCGGGAAACGCAGACATAGCAGGGAAAAGACAGATGTATAATAATATAAATAAGTTATTTTATTTGGACAAGATTGGTGGGGCCGCATAAAAGAGCTCAAAGGGCTGCATCCAGCCCCCGGGCCATAGTTTGCCAACGCAGAGACTGAGGAAACTTCAGCCTTATGAGGTCTGTTGTCTGCTTAAATCCCCCTAGCTGTAGTTACTGGATCTTTTATTTGAAAACATGTGATATAAAAGCTAAAAGCAACATTACAGGTTGTCCCACCTGGTGGAAGACATGGGTAGTGCACCTGTTCTACAGTATAGTTCAATCCCAGTGTGAGTTTTCGGTTGGATTCTAGTGAGCTCACCGCCTGCAGGAAGGTTGCCTCTTGTGCAACGTGATTTGGGTGGCAGTTGTGGAGACTTCTGTCTCTGAGACGTGGCAACGGGTAAACGGATGAAAACAGATGGATGATGGAAAATAAAAACGAAAAAGTCTGATACTGAGCTGTTAAAATCATGCATGAAGATGTGGGAATAATCAATTTAGTAATTTTACTTTAACAAGTCAATAATTTGGAGGTTAACTATGAGGTTAACTCTGTGATAATCCATTAACACAAACACTGCTCAGTATTCACTTTCAGTCTTTTAATTATTTGCTTCTATGCTTTGTTTAAATAAATCAGATTCAGTTTTTCACCACAGCCTGAGGATGCCTGCTGGCTCATTTCCACATTTTTGCTTTTGGAGGAGGCTGATCAACAGCAGGGAAGTTAACTCTATGTTTTTATTCATTTGTAAAGACTCACTTGCACTCATTAAAGTTATGTACATTTTAACTTCAGCCTCAGGTCAAAGATGAGAGAGATACGAGACATAAAACAAGTGTGTTTGTGTGCGTTTTTCCAGCTAAACTGCTGTAAAATATTTGGAAATCAGGAGCTCCATGGTGCCTGGACCACAGGCCTCATCTTTCTCGCTCTTTTGTCCGTGTTCCATATTTAACAGGCCTGAACCTCAGAGTCTACATTTGACATTTCACTCTTGTTGTTTTTTTGAGGTTGGAAAATTTGGTTTCTGCTTGAAAACTGCCACGTTTTGCTCTCTTGCGAAAAAATATGTAGTACAGTTACAAAAAAAAAGCTTGGCTCAGTGTTTGGGGCAAAGGCTTTTGTCCCCCTGAGAGTTGTCTTTGATGGAGCTTAGGTTTCCCAAACCTTCAAAGAGAGTGAGATAGAATCACACACACTGAGGAGTAACTCTTCAAAGAGATCATTTACATCCCAACCCTTCTTTCAAATCCCTTATCTCCAGGTTACTTTTCTCGAAAGCTCTCTGACGCTTCCAGACTCTGATTTAAAATATTTATTTTCCACAGCAACAAAAAGCTGCTGTCATGTCGTCCTGTAGCCACAGCTACAGGTCAAACCCTCCTTCAGCTGTGGACGGAGATCCAGTCAAGGTTTCTCTACATCTTCTGTCCACAGTGCTACATAGCTAAGCTGTCCCTCTGTCCATGGTGCTGAAACGCCAGCAGAGGGTAAAAAAAAAAAGATAATTTCAGACATTGTCCCTGGTTAAACAAAAGCTCAAACAAACACGAGCGTCTTTGAGGCAAATGGACAAGGTCAAAGACAAGACGACGTCCACAGAATTCAGAATACACGGCTTTGTAGCTTCATAAACACATAAGGGTTGAAGATGCTCACAACACCAGACAGAATCCAGCAAAGTCTGAGTTAACAGAGAAAATACTTAATGTTTTAATGAATATTTCCTGTCGTACTCGCTCTGTGTTCTTTGCAGAGAAATTGACAGTAATATTTACAACCATTTTTTATTCAAGGAGCAAAATGTCAACTGTCTTTCTGTAGAAATTAAAATACAAATGTTCTTTTTTTTAGGAGTCGGTCAAATTCTACCCAGGGACACTTTTTTAACTGTTACAGAGGACAAATATATTGTCCCACACAAACCAGTCTCTGCAGTCTGATCCGACCTTAGGGTGTCATATGTTTTTGTACGAACTTTTTTTTTAGAAAAAGCTTCAGATTTTGAGCAGGAGTCGATAATGTCTGACTGTGCTGTTATTGGTCTTCACAACAGTCCATCTGAACATCAATGATATGCTCCTTATATAATGAGCTGAAAAGATTTTTTTTTTTATTTAATCCAAATTCTGTTCAGATTAGATTGGAAGCAACAGTTCATTTGCTGCTCTTAATTAGAAATATTTCATTTTCCCATTACTCTGGAGCTACAGTGAATGTTGTTACTGTTTATTTAGTTACTATTTGATTTCACTCTGTGTCTCCATGAATTCCTGTGCACACTTTTTTCCCCCACACACCATTCTTCATCATCTTCCTTTTCTTGACATTTTCTCCTCCTTTTAACCAGAGAAAGTAGCTTCTAAACCAGGCGAGTTCAGGCTTTGACTGTGTGTTTATTTATAAAAATACATTTCCTCAGAAAATAAATAATAAACCTTTCAGTGACACCAGGCTGTCCTCCACAGTTTGTTTGCCGTGCTTAGTCACCCTTAAAAAAAAACAAAAACAAAAACACAAATACCGTCCCGTGACTCAGCTGTCTTTCCAAGAGTTTGTTTTATAGTTTTGGCACCAAAAATATCAGAGCTCAGTGTGAAACCACCGCTAACAGCAAGTTCTACCTGCACAACGCTGTGAACAATGAAACTGAGGTATTTTTATTTATAAGACTGACAGACTGAGCAGACCAAAGAAATGTCTCCTCTTTTATCCGTCCTCTGAAGTTGTCACTAAATTCTTAATATGTTGACGAATTTTGGAATTTTGGAATAAGGATCTGGAAGATCTATGGGGAATTCTGGAAACAACTGTGATTTTTTTTCCTTTCTGTTTGTCTCTTCTTCTGGGGTTCCATCTTCCCCTGTCCTCTGTATCTTCTACTCTGACTCCAACTACCTCCATGTCCTCCCTTACTGCATCCATCTCCTCTTTGTCTCCTACCTGGTAGCTCCATCTCTAGGATCATTCTTCTACCAATGTATCCACTGTCCCTCCTCTGAACATGTCCAAACCATCTCAATCTTTTCTCCAAACCTTCCTGCTCTTTGTTGTCCCTCTAATCACCTCATCCCTGATCCTGTCCATCCTTGTCTCTCCTAAAGAGAATCTCAGCATCTTTAACTCCTCCACCTCCAGCTCTGTCTCCTGTCTTCTGTCTATTCCTAGTGTCTCTCATCCATCCATCATGGCTGGTCTCACCACCGTCTGTAGACCTTTCCCTCCACCTTGGGTGACCTTCCTCTATCAGAGATCAAGAAGTTTCCATAAACAAATAACATAATTAGAATTTCATGAATGGTAATGTTTATGTTTTCATGTCTTTGTAGAAACATTTGTGTATTTATTCTCCCTATTGACACATTAAATATACAAATATATACATTTGTGAAGTAGTGGTGGCCTAGTGGTTAAGGAAGCAGACTGGGGTCCAAAGGGTTCTAGGTTTGAATCCACCAACTGCCGAGTTACGTGTTGATGATGTCGATGGGTTTAATGCAGAGGCTGCATTTCTGTTTGTGCAGTGGTGAGAATCACAATCACACAATGACAAAGAGTTTGATTTTCTTTTCCTTTCTCAATACTCGAGGTCCATGACGTCGCCATCCGTCCGTGATCCTAAATGAACATGTGATGATAAAATTTTTAGTTTAATCTCCTAACTTTCAGATGAAAGAGTCGGCAGACAAAGAGCTGACGCTGTGAAATATATTATTATTAAAATCTTTAACTGATTTGAACGTAGGTTTAAATGACTTTCACTTTGTAGTCAGAATCTTTGATCCTCGTCTTCAGTGAAGGCAGACATTTTCAGGCCGAGAGGAATAAAAGTAACTCTTCTCTCAGTCAGGTGCGAGGTGGCCCATATTTCAATCAGTGGCAGACAACAAATGGGTCATGTGACCCGACTTGACATTTTCAGCAACGTTAACATCGTATTCAACTTCAAGAATGGCAATAAAGTGGTGAAAATGAAGTTGATGGAGTATTTTCTCAGACATGTTTGTGCATCAGTGATGGAAAATTGGGGAATTTCAACTGAATGAATCAAACATAAGAGACCAGGTGGTGGTCAACGTGATGTGTGTCAGACTAGTTACTAATAAATCACCTAAAGTGAACCACATATCAACATCTGAGGTTGATAAAGACCAGGTTATAACAACAACAACAACAACAACAAGTCTATCTAAGAATATCTCAATAACAGCTCAAGGAATGGCCCAAAGTTACACAGAGGGGGAGCAAAAATAGCCAGTGTGGTACAATGTGATTTGGGTGGCAGTTGTGAAGACCGCTGCACCCAAGACCCGATAACCAATAAGCAGGTGGAGATGGATGGATGAAGAGAGTATGGCTTCAGGTTAGGAGTTAAATCGGCCCCAGAGCAGCCCTCGTCAGTCCATCTGCCTGTATCATAATTACATTTTCCTCATTAAAAATAACATAATAAATAATCAATTTCTTCCAGCCCTGCATAAATATGCTTTAAAATACCAGGTTTGTTTTTATTAAATCAACTTAACACAAATTATTTTTAAACTATGAGAATTATTATTAGATAATACATCAAAAACTGCTGTTACATTACCAAATTAAAGATATAAAAATAAATAATCCATGATTATGTTTACCATCTCTTCAATATCAGTAAATAACACAGAAATTTGTTTTTATATACATAATATTTGCGTTATTAATTGTAGCACCAGCAGCAATAACAGATCTGCTGAGAGAGAGACTCAGACGTCTCCTCCTCTGAAAGCGCTTCATGCGATTCATGCGAGTGCTGGGAATCATCAAGGTTCTTCTCAGTTGTGACATGAGGCTGACACTAACCCTCTGACACTGATCATCAAGTAACAGTGATATATATATATACGTTGCTATAGCAACAACATCCAATATCCAATATTCATCTAGTCTTAATCTTTATCATTCATCTAGTCAGAGAGTGAGACAGTGGACACGTTAGACGCTATCACGAAGCAAATCCAGCAAAAGTTGGAAATCTCTATCTTAAAATAGCTTGTAAATTATATAGCTTCTACGTCCTTCATACTTAGTCTTCTGTTGACATTAACTGTGTAGAATGGACCAGTTTAACGAACAAACTCTGCCTGAACTCCTACTGTTATTTCAGTTGCGTCTCAACTGTGTGAAGTTAGAGTGAGTTACATCAGGTGGAGCGTTGAGGGTGAAACTCTTGGACCACCTCTGTGGTGACACCTGATGAAGGATGGTTCAGATCTTAATCCTCCAGTTTCATCCCTTCTAAATCCTGCAGCTTCAGGTTGGACTCGGATTTTATAATTCTGTCCGTAACACTGAGAATAAAAATATATATATATTTATCTTTATTTCTACTCTCACCCTGAAGGAATCTTCTCATCTTCATCTCCTTGGGCTCTTCTCAGCCACATCAGTGTTTTTGATTTTAATTCAGTTAAATCTAAACCGCACGCCTGAGCAGGTTGTCAGTCAATCAGTAATTTTTTTTTAATGCAGATGGGATAAGATTTCTATCACGTGCCAAAAAGATTGGTGTGGAATATTTTATGACCAAAGAGAAATGAGGAAGATGAAATGGGTAGAGTTGTAGGGAACGGAGAGGAGGTGGAGGAGGTGGAGGAGGCTGTGGCCCTCACAGAGGAGCTAATCAAATGGCTAGTTAAATTCGAATTAACTCCATATCGAACCTTCTGGAATGGAAAACTCCGGCAGATGTGCGTCATACATCTTAATGTGACATGCGTCGGCCGCCGAGTTCAGTTTCATCAGGGTGTTGGATCCATAGGGGAGCGGAGATGCCACTGATGTATAATGCATACGATCTGAGTGTCTGCAGGGCTGAGGAGGAGCTTCTATCTTCACAGGAGTTTTTTGTCTTTGGATCATAGCCTTCATCATCATCTTCCTCAGTAGGATGTTCGGACCAGTCAAGGTTGGACTGGACCACAGGGCGCGTCACGATTCTGCAGGTCTTAAGCACTTCCAGGGAAAGTGAGCTGATTCAGCTGACCACACTCTGTTGTGAATCTTCAAAGTAAAGCGTGAACGCTGTGAAAACAGCTGGACGAAGGAGCAGGAGGAGCTGAGGGCGGCAGGAGTGGAGGAGCAGATGAGCAGGGCAGGGGGCTGATTGACAAGAGTTGAAACGTGAGGAGAGGAAAAAATGTAGGAGGGAAAAAAAAAAAACATTGGTGCCATGGATGAAGACCTGGACACAAAGACACAAATCTACTCCAAATATATACGTGGAGGCAAATATTTGTGAGTTTTATATGAGCCTTGGAGAAAATAATTAAATATAATCTGAAATATTGTAAGACACGCAACCCACACACATATATACATATATATGCACATGGACATATATACATATACATACATATACACATATACAAATGTACTAGATATATGCATAAATATACCGTATATACACATACATACATACGTATATACACATGTGCATACACATATATACATACATTTATGTATACACATATACATATACATATGTACTACATATATGCATATATATACACTATATACATATACATACGTATATATACACATGTACACATAAACATACATACACATATATACAGTTCACACATACATATACAACATAAATACAAATACACACATATATACACATAATACATATATTTACAAATATATGTAAATATATATTTTACATGAATGACATATATATATTAATATACTAACATTATATATTAATATGTATTGTCAATATATGAGGATATTTGTAAATATATTGCTTTTTCTGGAAAATATTCAAAGTCCACCCAGTATATAGGGAGTAATAAATAGTAATTACTGTCAGTTTCTCCTTGTCAGGACAACAGGGGGACATGACTGAGACGACGCGGGCTCCACTGTCATGTGTCATCAGAATCACCGAGTCATTATTGTTGGTCCACTCACA
The DNA here is from genome assembly GCA_016785265.1 of Paraplagusia blochii. Taxonomy (NCBI): domain Eukaryota; kingdom Metazoa; phylum Chordata; class Actinopteri; order Pleuronectiformes; family Cynoglossidae; genus Paraplagusia; species Paraplagusia blochii. The sequence continues at coordinate 34,568 of JAFBJS010001754.1, read as the reverse complement.
GCTCTCATTGACACAGACTCTTTTAATCTTCCTCACCATCATCTCCCGTCACTGAACAGCCTTAATCTGCAGAGCCAGCAGACACTCGTAGCTTTTTCTATCAAACCGTCAAATCTGTCATTTCCTCTGTGTGGTTTCCTTGTATTTATAAGGAGTCATTTGTGATCATTTGGTGTTTATTATGCACCAGATTTTCACAAACCCTGGGGCTGCACAGAAGGAAAACACAGAGGGAGGATGGAAAACAAGAGATGAGGAATAAAAGTCATTCTAGGATGAGAACAACGAGAGTCGGAAACGTGAGGGAGAGAGAGAGAGGATGGGGGAGAGAGGAAGGACTGGGAGGGGTGAAGATTATTCATGCAAACTGAAGTGGGGGAAAAAAAATAAATCTGCTGCCACAGAACCGCAAATGAGTATGAATGTAATGGATATATGCATGAATGTATGTATTTACTAGATATATTATACATATGCATATATAATGTGTGTATATACAGTATGTACATATATACATTTACATATATACATGTATAGAAGAAGAAGCTTTATATGTATATGTATATATATATATGTATACACATATATACACAGTCAGTATATATGTATATGTGTACCTATGTACATGTATCTATTATACACATAAATATATATGTACATATATACAAACACATAAATATAATAATAATATACATATATACACATATAGATATACAAATATATACATATATACACACAGTATGTATGCATTCATGTATATATATATATATATACACACATGTATATGTGTAAATATGTACATGTGTATATATACATGTATATATATTTATATGTGTATATTCTATACATGTACATATATACACACAAATATACACATATATTCATGTACATATATAGACATATATACATATAAATGCATATATAGTTTTTTCTTCCCTAAATTAAATGAGTGTTCTGTCTTTTTCACAATGACTGCAACTCGGCCCGCGGTGGAAATATTATGGGATGACGACCGTGGAAACACCTTGACACTGACAGCTGACCCAGTACGACCGACCTCAAACCTCATAAGATCTAAAAGACAAAAGAACTCATCTATTTTATATTTTGGTACCAGATGAAAAGCTGCGTTTGATGAGTTCCCGTCTTAATAATTAAACGTTCAGTTCTGTCATCTCAACACATCCCACAGTCAAACCTTTAATGAAATAAAAAAAATGAAGAAAAAGTCTTTACGTCTGTGTTAACTCTGTAAAAAAAAAAATTTAAAAAGCACAGAGCTGTGAGTAAAGTTATAAAACAGTCCATGCATTTAATGAGAGCCGTGACTGGGTGTCAGAAATATACGTGATCAGGTCTAATTGATTCTGGATCTTTCATGGTCCCGTCCTTCTTACTGCAGACAGACCTAAAGTCAAATTGTCAATTTTTTGTATTTTCTGCTTTCATTTTGACGGTGTTTTTCTCCATTTGTTTTTTTTTTAGAAAGTTTAAACCTGTTTATTAAATAAATTGTAAATATCTATGGCGTTTACCGAGAAGACAAAAATAAAATCAACAGTTAACCAAACCAGTTTTGTTCATAATTAATTAATCGAAATTAAAAGTGTGAGTGAGTGAAAAATCTTCACGTAGTTTAACGGATGTTGAAAAAGAAAAATAAAGTCAGTGTCAATGTATCGTATGTAAAGTAACATGACAATCATGAGACTTAATGGAAAGAGAAACTGGTCAATGACACTGTTGGAACCACAGATAAGAGAAAGTTTGGCAAGTAAAGTCATTTCCTTTTCCCACCCATCACTCTCATAATTCATCTCTAATTCTGGGCATCTGTGCCGTCCTGCCAGATCTTGGCAGAGTAGATCTGACACAGTCAGACTTCAGAAAGTCAGTGTCCCAAGAATATAGAAAAATATTTTCATGAAACACAGAGAAACAAAGTCGGCCAAAGCACAAAGACGCTCAGGTCGAATGTAAACTTCAGGCAAAACATCAACATCTTTTATACTGAAAGAACAATCACGGCCGCAGTTCGAGCCTTCGTTGGGCTCGGGATCAATCCGTCAACGGCTCCTTTCATCCCACTGTTGAGCAGCACTTATTTTCCCAATGTTCTGAGTTGCGGTGATGAGCAGAGACAGCTCTTTGATTCCACCATCTGCCCGGCTGTTACACGTTCAGTGTAGGCATCAGAGGTGGCGACCAAACCTCGCTGATGTTTCTGTTTATGTTCTGAAAAGCTCACACCCAAAATTTCCAAGCTCAAAGGCTAATGGGATAGTAGAAAATTTTGTCCTTAAGCCATTTGACAAAACTGAAAATGTATTTCTGCAAACTGTACGCAAAGACAACGTCATATCTTGTCAAATCATGTACTGTTTACCAAATCATGTACTGTTTCTTCTACCAATGGATCCACTGTCCCTCCTCTGAACATGTCCAAACCATCGCAATCTGTCTTCTCTAGCTTTTTTCCCCAAACTTTCCTGACTGTATTGTCTCCCTTATCACCACTAGAGTGCCCTCTAGTGGCTCTCCGTGTGAAAACGAGAAACATGTCAAATTTAATATTTTAGTCCCAAAACGAGCCAAAAAAGATGAATAAAGACCAGAAAATACCAATGTTCGGTCAATCCTTACAATAACTCTTATAGTACCATGACTTAAACCACATTTATAGCACCCCCTGCAGTGGAGGAAGGGGCCCTACATGCTCCATACAGATGAACATTTTCTACAATGTTACAACGTTAAGACACTGAATGGAGGAGGGGAAAGTCTTTTTCTCTCATCTGGCGACTGCCATTAAAGTGGGTTTTTATATATGAATGAACAGATAAGAAAAGTACAACACCCAGAGAAAGGCATCGTAAATTCTCTGTGTATTTGGGTTCAAATCACAGGAGCTCGGCTTTACAAGCCTGGGGCCCAGTCGGCGCCCTCAGCAGCTCATGGTGGGGAATGAAAAATTGCTCAAAGCACCAATAGATGACAAGGCACAAGCGCAAATTATTCCTTACACCATATGTTGTTCAGTGACGGAGACGGAGAAGTGATTTTATGCAGTTGAAGCAGCTGGAAGAGGAGTAAATGACAGGCAGGTTGGAAAAAATCATTGACAAAATGAACAATGTCCCGCACTGGGACCATCAATTCACTGATAGGTTTTAATTATTCATCATCTGCTGCTTAGTCCTGGCAACCAACCAGTCACCCTCACCCTCAGCTTCACCCCATGGTCTTTAATGTGATCAATTGAGCTAATAGGACGCAGGAAACCACAACGGTGGAGAACATGTGAAAAAAACGAATTAACCACCGAGAATTGGACAGCTGACCTTCTAGCTGTAAGGCACAATTTCACTCTATCAAGCAATGTAAACATGTATTTTTCTTTGCTCAAGCAATCAAAGTGAGCTGGGCTGAAAACTTTCCTCAACTCGGGCCGTACTCAGGAAACTGCCAGTAAATGCACCGTTGCCAAACCCCTTAGAATCCAAGTTGCCGCACAATCTGTGCCCCAGAAACCTGGTCGTGTTGATCTGTGGGCCGCATTCTTCCAGGAACTCATTTTTAAAGAAAAAGAAAGCCACCTGCAAATATGAGCTATGATTTTTTTATGATTTAACAGCAAACCCTCAGGACCTTCAGGGTATTCAGTGAAGGCCCAACACTAGACTAACAGGGCCTTCAGTGGCCGTAATGAAGGCCCCTTGGAGAATAAGATGATGGTGACGCTTATAAACTGATAAATCTTTCATTATTCCGTCTCCAGTGAGTCTGCTCTAGTGCGTCCACTGTTGTTGGAGACAAAGACGTCTCCTCCTCTGAAAGCGCTGTATATCCAGAAAAGGCGAGCAATGCACTGAATGCATAGGAGAGGCCAATATGGTTTATCAGACTTTTTTGTTACAATTCATTCAAGTCAAGGCCCAGGTTCCAATCTGTATAGAATTTATTTTTTCTTAATTTTGACTTTTTCTACAGTTAAAGGGCTGCTGGGATTCTAACTACCACCCCTCCAGATACACTTCGTATCCCTGGAAAATGCTCCAGCCTTGGGGCTAAATTTGCTTTTTACTTTTCTTACCAACTGGAAACAAATGTTCTTTAAAGAGATATTTAAAAGTAGAAGAAAATACTGAGAATGCATGGATTAGAGCTTGTGTTTGCAAATGAATCACGAATTAAAGTCAATATGATACACAAAAAAACCAAACAGGTTTATAGTATCAACAAGGTGACAAAAGACCTGAGGAAATGACAAAACTTTAACCACCAAAACAATTGACTTGTGAGGAATTGTTCAAACACAGATGAAACACAGGGGACGTGGGCAGGAAGTACAGCAGGACGAGGTGCACAGCGGGAGGCAGAAAAATAATAATTCAGCTTCTTCCACGCTAAACTCTGTCGGTTTGCTTTGATGCTCTGTAGATTTTTGCCTCCACCCCCCGGTATATTTTCCTCTGAATGTACATCCACGGTTTTTCAAAAGCGATGTGTGAGGATCAGCAGCACAGAGTGATAAAAAAAAACAAAAAAAAAAAAAAAAACAAGTCTCTTTAATCTATAGACTGGAGCCTCAACCATGTTCTCTATATGTTCCATACGTAACAGTGCCACACGACAGCGAGAAAGGAGGTTTAATTAGACCGTATAGGAGAAGAAAACACAACATCATACGCAGACACACATGTGTCGGTAACGCTGTCGTTTCCAATTAAAGCACAGGTTGGAAAAGCTGTGTTAACCCAGTGTCATTGAATGCAGCAGGACCGGGAGACACAAAAACAAATATAACATAAATAATCACACAGACCATTTGCGGTGCATATTAAAAAAACGTATTGGTTGAAGAAGCAACAGCTGCAGCAGCAGTGAAGGCAATGAAAAAAAAAAATAGCCGGGATATAATTAGCAGATTAAGCCAAAGCTCATTATACTTTCAATTACATTAGTGAAAACAAAGCCTCCAAGGCTGCCAGCTTCAGAAACGCTTTATGGAACCTGTGAATAAGTGGAAGCGTGGAGCTTCGCACCACCTCATCAGCATGAACAGGTTAGGATTGTGACATTTTAAAGGTTGAACATGTTAATAAGTTCAGTGCAAAAGGCTTCGCGCAGCAGAAACGTGCAGTAATGAAAGGAATGTGGACGACTGGGGTTTTGTCCTCCCTTGTGATTATTTTTTTAGCTGGAAACGTTTCATCTGATTACATCAAAAAAAAAAATAAAAAATCATAATTTGCCTTTTGTCATGTAATTATGCTGGATGAAATCACTGGCCGGATTAAGTTCGCAGGCAATTTCTTGACTGAATGAAGTGCTAACTTTATAAACAGAGGTGGATTTGCTGTACAAAGGAGATTGGTTGGATGAAGAGTTAGGAAGAAACAAAGAAGTAGAACAGACAAGTAGGTTTGATGCTTACAATTTTGGGCTTTGCTGATGTTTCCAAAACTGAATAATTGAGGTCTGAGAACCATTTTTAAAGGATTAAGAAAACAAGTTTGGTTTGGGATTAAAAATGTCAAAAGCTGCTGAAACGTTTTATTCTCTTATTTTGCGTATGAGGACATTTTTATTTTATGATGCAACTGAAAGTAAGAAAAAAATCCAGAAGTGGGCAAATGATTATTGTTTTCTCCTGTTTAAAGTCGCACCAACCAGTTATAAAAACTGGTACACAAGCCTAGAGTTCCCCCTAGAGCAGACATGAAATAATATGAAGGCAGAAATGCGAACATGCTTTTGTTCTTTTCTATGCCATCTATATGGAAAATCTGGCAATTGCTGAGAAAGGGTAGATGTATAATACAAATATATAAGATATTATATAACTATAAAAAGTGTCGCAGGCCGGATTACAAAGCTGAGCGGGCTGCATCTGGCCCCGGGGCCCTAGTTTGACCATGCCTGCTCTAGTAGCTGCCAGTTGCCAATATATATATATATATATATATATACACACACACACAGTACATATATAATATAATAATAACTGAATATATGCAGTATATATATACACACACACATACATACATACATACTTGTGTATATGCATATATGTACATTATATACGGTATGTGTGTATATATGAATATGTATATATACATACATACATACACACACATATATTGAGAAATATATACATATATGCATAAATATATATATACACACACATATATACACAAGTATACATATACTTTTGCACATTTGCATATACATATACACATGCATATGTATATATACCCACATTTATGTATATATATGTACTTATATATGCTCTGAGGGTTGTGCAGGTGGACGAGCTCAACAGGAAGGAAATAGCTCAAAACTTTAGTTTTCCTTAAAAAAAGAAAAAAAGTATTAACGTTCCATTGAAACTGCAGATTCACCTGTGATGTACTATTCTTCACTTTCCAAAAAGTTTTAAAAGTTCAAACTGATTCTTCCGTGTCTGCCTTGACCGCCGCCACAGTTCAGCTCCACAGTAGCCGTCTAACGGCTGGGCTTTGACAGATTCTCATTATTTCTGAAATGTCAAAAATTTGTCTCGTTCTAATTCCCCCTCTCTTCAATAACCTTCACATCGAGTGCACGATAATGCACTTTCATTCTTAGGTAATTGACTGAATGTCGTTACAGTGGGATCTCAGCCTCGCAGCCGCAGATAACTCTTCACAAAAGACACATTTTCTCCAAAAAACACAGTGTTATTTTTTTTTTCTTTTCTCTCACTCTTGTATAGATTGTGTGATAAAAGTGAAAAAGTGTTAATGTTTTACTTGTTTTATTAAAGGTTTTACAAGTTTTAAATATATTTTGGCACTTAATGAAAAACAGTAAAAAAAAAAAAAATTACTGATTCTCAACGGATGGGTTGTGACCCAAAATTAGTAGTAGTAGTAGTAGTAGTAGTAGTAGTAGTCTCCACAACTGTCACACAAATCACACTGCACCATACTGTGAGCCCTCCTGAGGGTGGTTAGTCCACTCGTAGTTATATATAGGGTCGGATGGTGCTCTGCAACCCGGCAGCTGGCGAAATCAAACCTTGCGGACCATAGTCAGCTTCTTTACCCACTAGCTCACCACTGCCACCAGGGCTTGTCGTTGAGCGGTGATGGTTGGTCCCGAACCCAGACCGGTTGAGAACCACTGGTGTAGATGGACGTGAATCTTTGGGCGTCTCGCCATTCAATTTGATTTGATTTTTAAGCTCAAATTTCGATTCAAAATTATTAATTGATTTTTTAATTCAAAATTAAAAAATGGCTCAATAAGGCAGATTACAATATTGTGTGTTTGTGTCTTTCTCTTCTTGATTAGTTTCACTCAGAGATTTAGCTTTGGTTGACAAAAAAAAAAAAAAAAAAAAAAAAAAAAAGCTGAAAAAAAAAAAAAATTTTTTTTTTTCATTACCATGTCACCACGACAGCAGTCCCCACAACTACCACCCAAATCACACTGCACCTAACCAGCCCCTCATCCACCTTCCTTCAGGTGGTGAGCCCACTGAAAGCCCCACAGAGACATCAACTCTGTGCCAAAGCAAAGCTTCTACTGCTGATTTATGTTTCCTTTCTGTGTCTTTTAACAATGTCCATGTTTGTTTGCTTTGTTGGATTTATTTGGCAAAAATGCAACATTCCGTCAGCTGACGCTTTCTTCTGCCGCCAGTTTATTCCTTAACATCAGGGGGTAAAGACTAAGCAGGGATTTGGCAGAACATTTGTTTACAGAGATTTTTGTGGCACGGATTCCATCTCTCTTTTGACATCACGTGCTGAAAAGTCAGAATTCTACACAGTTTAGATACAATTTTGTCAAAGCAAAACCTGCAAAATCACCACTAGTGACTTTATTTGCCCTTAGAAATGTACATCAGAGGTGCTGATAAGACAAGAGTTGGTCCAAAACAAGTCAAGAACACGTTTGTGTAATTAAATCATAAACTACAACTGCAGTAACAGTTGGGTGTTTGTTGAATCACTGTGTTTCTTTCATAATTCAGGTATTTGTCCGTCAACTCTGGACGTGAAATGAAATTCTTCCTCGTGACCGAGTTAATATTCACCTCCGAGTCCTTCATTATCTTGGCAAAACAACTGCTTGGTGTTCGGCCATTTTTCCTGTCAGTCCTGCTCTGTGTTGGATCTCGCACGTCCACATGCAAATGAGCTCCTCGGAATATCATCAACGTTGAATGAGGAGACCATTCTGCCGGAGGACACTGGGAGGACAGTGGGTCACAGTGACAGATGAGTGACGCACTGTGCTCTGGACTTTGGTCAAAGCTCCATATTGTTTTTTTATTACGTTTTCATCCAAAGCCCAGGGGTCGCCCACAGGTCACAGACAACAATACAGCCCTAAAAAGAGCCAGGCTTTTGAAGGACGCCTCCTAGCTGTCATTTATTATTATAATTATTACTATGATTATGACTCTCTAACAGCTCGATAATCCTAAAATGTTTATAGTGCAGGCAAAAAGCAGCTCATCAGAACTCGCCACGTCTAATCCTGAATGATCACGATTATTCACGATCAGTCACGAATACTCACGATTATTCACAGTCACGAATAATCACGATTATTCACAGTCACGAATAATCACGATTATTCACAGTCACGAATAATCTCAATTATTCACAATCATGAATGTTCACAATTATTCACAATCATGAATAATCACGATTCATCACGATTAATCACGATTCATCACGATTCATCACGATTCATCACGATTAATCACTATCAATCACGATTAATCACGATTAATCACAATTAATCACAATTATTAGTGGTTAATAATGATTATCACAACTATTCACGACAAATCATGATTATTTACTTATATTCATGATTGATCACGATTAATCATTTTGATTAATTGTTTATGATTAATCACAACACAATTATTTAAAATTAATGACGTTTTTATGATTAGCACAACTATTTATGATTAATCATAGGTTATTAACAATTAATCACAATTTTTAACGTTAAATTCTTATCATCACAGTTATGCACGATTGTTCATCTTCACGATTAATCACACAATTTACAATTATTCGCAATTATTCATGATAATTCACGAAGCTTAACGAATAGTAATGAGTCAAGTAATTTTAAATCCCCCAGAGGACAGTTTAGGTATCGCATGACATGAGGACATTCCTAGGGTTTACTGAACTGCTTTAAGTCATCACAGTATTTAATTTTCAAAGATGTCCACCGCTCCACGAAACCCAGGAAACAATCGGTGAAACTTTCAGAGATGGAACCATGAAAGACGAATCAATGACATCACAGCAAAGTAAACAGAAAGACGTTTTCCAGGACATTTAGAAAATGAAGAAAAGTGGAGAGAAATTCCACGTCAGACAGAGTTCACCTTGTTTCTCTGTAGGTTTTTTTTATTTTTTATTTTTTTAAATGAGATAAATAGGACTCACAGTTGACTTTATCTGAAACTGAAAGACTCTTATTCCAAGGTCATGTTTTTACAGGTGGTTCCGAGAAGAAAATTGCATTTCTGCGGGGGGCGCTAAATCATAATTTGTGGAGTTTATCGCCATTTTCAATACATTTCTTTAACCTTGAGCACTCCAAAAAAATATATATATATACACTTATAATAATATAATAATTCAATAAGTTAATAAAATAAATATAATATTTTATTAATACATATGATGTTATAATATTCTATCTTGTTCTTATCTTCTATAAGTTACTTTGATTTATTTTCCTTTGACGTTTTGTAACATACTCCTCAAAATATAAATCACTTTGTATAAAAAGACTAGGAAAAAAAAAGAAAAAAAAAAAAGCATTTAGCGATGTTTTCATTTTGTGAGAGTCAGAACAATTAGCCAATCAGATGTAACCGTTTTCTGAAATATTACCAGACGAAGACAGAGCCGCGATCATTTCACACAAACACGCTGACATTTGAAGTCCTGAGAAATTGAGTTTTGATTAAAACAGTTTCAGACAAAACAAGTCTTTAAATTAGACATGGATTTGGACTCAAAAGACACAAAGGTCTCCCGTCAATAACAGTGCAGGAGGAGAAGACATTGTGTGGACGCAACACAAAGAACATTATCTGTAACGATCAGTTTTCAGCCGCAGGAACCGTTTAATGTCTCCACCGTCCAGAGAAAAGAAAGGACAGTTTTGATTTGATCGAGGTAATGAAGAGATGAGAGAAACTTCAGCAGAGCTCTGCCGTCATTGGACCATGTGACACTTGGGTCTAGCTTTTTCTCCAAACCTTCCTGTCTGTGTTGTCCCTCTAATCACCTCATTCCTGATCCTGTCCATCCTTGTCTCTCCTAAAGAGAATCTCAGCATCTTTAACTCCTCCACCTCCAGCTCTGTCTCCTACCTATTCCTAGTGTCTCTAATCCATCCATCCATCATGGCTGGTCTCACCACTGTCCTATGAACTTTAGCTGACAACCCTTTGGTATAGAGTCAATGTCATTGGTGCGGTGTGATTTGGGTGGTGGTCGTGGAGACACCTTCATGACCCGCTTATACAAAACCAAGTGAAAAGGATGAATTGAGTTCAGAAGTCTGGATTTGACAGATACTGGACACAATCAGGAGACACTTGAACCATCTTCAACAAATCCTTTGTGTTGATGAGTTCATCACTTCACTAATCAGAACTTTTAAACCCACTGTATCAACAACCCACAGCAAGAATCTGGTCCAAACAATACCATAGGTCAAGCATATTGAATTGTCCTGCCGCTGTCCACACCCCGCCCATCTCTGCAGATGGAAGATCAAAACCTGCTGCTCCGACTTAATTCAAGTGTAATTTACGAATCACGCCCCACTGTTTGTTCACGCCGCAAACGCTCCGTGACACTTCATTTGTGGTGAATCACCGATGGCGTGAAGTTGTGGGAGTCAGCGAAAGGAAAAAAGGAATTTCAGCAGTTTGGAGCTAAATATGCTGCCGTGCAACAGTTTCCAGAGTAGACGGAGAGAAGATCAAGGATGGAGGTGATCTAGAAAATCTTTCTTTTACCTTCTACACATCTGACTCCTTCTTTACTCCTGTTTACGCCAACATTTCCCTCAACTCCAAATTCCTCCTCCTGTTTTCTCTCTGCTAGATGTCAGTGTTGGGACTAATGTGTTACTAGTAACGCCGTTATGTAACGAAACAAATTTTTTTTCTACTTTTCCCATTCAGTAAGACCGTTATTGTTACTGTGGTGTAAAAGGGTTCGTTACTCGTTACTGTCTGTGGTCCAAATGGACGGTGCCTGTCAGTCATGAGTGAAAGACGGCCGTCCACACTAGCTGAACCCATGTGTTGAAAAGGAGCGATGATTGGTTGACATTGGTTAATGTTTCAGGTTAAGCCAATCAGAAAGAGACCTGGGCGGGTCTTCTTGCCTTATAGGGAAATAAACAGTCTCACACACACACACACGTGACGCAGTACAGCAGCACACACCCACAAGCAAGACAACGGCAAGTGTCAAGTTGAGGTTACGATAAAGATGTCCGTCAAAATGTCTAAACATCTATTTCGTTTTTATTGTTCCACGACATTTCATTATGATAGTTGCTACAGAACGCAACACTAAACTCTTTTACGTTTTTAAAGTAAAGTAACTAGTTATTAATTACTTTTAGAATTTAGTAACTAGTAATGTAACTAGTTACTTTTTCAGAGCAGTGACTAGTAAAGTAAAAAGTTACCTTCTTAAAGTAACACTGATAGATGTGCATCTAACTAAATGTGAATAAACAGAGATAGAAAACCAAGAGTTGTTTTTGTGAATTAGCCTCCACTCCCAGGAGCCGGGGGGTAAACAGAGTTATTTACTGCAGAGCAGTGAAGTATAAATGGAATCTTCTTCATCCCTGAAACAACGGGATCCCATTCCAGCTGCGAGAGTGTCCTGAATACAAGGATGGAACGTGGTCACGGACGTGAGCCGTCGTCTGTGCGAACAGATGGTTCGGTCGTTCTCACAGGTGGGTCAGCACTCGTTGCTGAGCGGCACGTCTCACGTGTGAAGTGCTGATTGTTGACTCCCCGATTACAGAGCCGACACTGATGGGAGATGAAGTAGTCAGACTCTGGTTCTGTGCCAGGAATCCATGTAATACTGAGAGACTGAGGCTGACGTTTAATCACCGCAGTACAGGGTAAAGTCAGCTGACAATTTATATATTTTTTTCCTGCCCTGAATATGAAATATAATCCTCTTCTCAGTAACAGAATGATCTGACCCATAAATGTTACTTGATATGAGCTGAAGATCACGAGGCGTTCAGGGACCTGTGGCTCAAATCTGTTGTTGAAACTTCCTGTCTGGTTTGGTGTAAAGAACCCGATGGTCACGACCCACTGCCTCAGACTGAAACTGCTCTTCCGTTTAATTTTACAAACAGCTTTGCTTCGACTCCAGTCCTGACGCGAACGATAAATGTGTCCAAAAAATTAATTAACGTTCAAGTTTAATGCTTTGTGAATTACGGCCGGCTCTAAGTCAAATGATGTCATGACAGGACAGCTGGGTTTTATTCTGGTCTGACAAGGATGAGGTTCATCTCTGTGAAGTTTAACACGTAATATTTTTAATAAGAAGAATTAAGGAAAGGACTAGAAAAACCTCAGGGTGATGGGCTGTAAAATCTGTCAAAACGAGGACAAAAGAGAATGAAGTAAATATTGACTGACAATTACAAAAGTAAGACACTACTAACATTAACCGACCTACCTGATGTATCTATATCCTACTAACCTAGTTAGCTACTACAGTGGTCTCACTCTGGGACCCACATGTTCCCTGTTGTCATTAAGTCGCAACCCACTCTCATAGAATTCAGACCAAGCAAATTAATTTTCTAAAAAAAAAAAAAAAAAAAAAAATTTTTGCATTTCAAAATAAGAGATTTTCAAAACTAAAACATCTGCTCAACAGCACATTATTTTGATTTTTGACCAGCTGTTTGCGACCCATTCAGAGCAGGGTCCGTGACCCACTTTTGGGTCGGGACCCACCATTTGAGAACCACTGATCTACTAACATCCGCTAACAACCTCAATTCTACCCTAAAAAATTTTAAAAAATACATTTTTTTTCTTCCTTTGCTTTGATCCACATTGGTATTGGTCTTTTTTGCATTTTTCAAAACTATTTTGATTTAGTTTCTCGAAAATTTCCATTATCTGTACAATTTTCATTATATTCTGCAAATGTTCTCATGCTTTTGGTCACACTTTGAGGTATCTGAGTTATTCTCGGTCAGTCAACTCGGGCATCATAAACGAAGAACATTGGGACACCAAAAAGTCGAGAAGTTGTGAGCAAAAAAAAAAAAAAAAAACAACACTGAATGTCCAAAAACATCGCTCTAACATCTCAAAATCCTCTCCACTCATCTTCATCAAACAGTCGGAAGTGAAGTCTTCACCAAAAAAACCCCAGACTACTTACGTTCACGTTAACAAAGTGCTGAGCTGCCGTCTTCACGCCACCCATCACGGTCTCCGTGACACTTCTAGGTTGGCAGCCAGGCTCTAAACAGCCACACATGCACAGAGCGACGTGACTCCAGTCACAAAAATAAACATGTTGGAACCACCAGGGCTGAGGTTTAGATGAAGTTGAAGCTTCAGTGTTTTTGTCACCGCGTAATTCCGAGAGTCTGTGATGATGAGGATGAGAGGACGCAACAAGACAGCAGAGAGACGCCGCCGTCCTCCATGGTCTGAGGATCTAAAGTGATTTGATTTTTCATCCTCATCAAAAGACTACAAACTTGAATCGTTGCTGCAGCGGCTGATGTGTTAGAAGTTGTTTTGATGATGGCTCAGAGCTAGAGCAGGACCAACAGGAGTTTCCACATCATTTTCCATCTCCTTCTCTGTCTGCAACTACCTCCATGTCCTCCCTCACTGCATCCATCAATCTCCTCTTTGTCTCCTACCTGGTAGCTCCATCTCTAGGATCATTCTTCTAATGCCGATAGAATATTCTAGACTAAAATAAGACAGTCCCCAAATCTCAGGTCGTGTTGCATCGGGGAAGTGTTTTTGCTGACCCTCCAGAAACTGCTGTGGAACTCATTAGCAAAAAGCGTTGAATAAGCGAAAAAACTGTCTCAACAAGTTTCATTTATATGTGAAGAAACTTATATTATTTGTTTTAAAATCCATTTGTCAACTTAGGAACTCTTGCAGTTTCCAGCTACTGGTTACGAAAGTCTTTTTAGTGGCACCTGGTGTTCAGGTAGCAATAACAGTCATTGCCAAAATCAACTACTTTTCTGCCGTGTCTGGTTGTAAAAGGTTGGTGTCAATAAGTGACTCATTCCCCAAGACTAGCACAAAGGTTTAAAACGGGAGTGTGTCACTCTTCTTTTACGTAAGACAAGTCCCACAGCGCCCCCTATAGACACGTCTGTAATAAAAACGTATGATCCTTGAGATTTGATTGACTCAGTATGGAAGTGGAGCCTGTTTAGTTGAACACAATACTGACATTCTGGCAGGAATTGAAGAAAAACACAAAGATTTCTTTCAACAGTGTCAAGTAATTTTTTTGTTTCTACAACGATCGATCCTTCAAGACAAACTTGTAGGTTAGTTGTAGGAAATGAGCTCAGAGATGAACCAACAAATAAGTACTAGTTTTCGGAGCTTTTGACCCACACACCGAGACAGACACACTTCTCCACAGTACGCCTGTCGATCTCTCACAGCCCACTCGCAGTGAGTCAGGTTCGCAGCAGACACACAGACGGATTCACAGACAGACTGCGGCCTATTTTCTTACAACGGCGGAAGGCGCTCGGCCGTACTTACATAATGTTGCGTCTTTTTGTGCCTTTGGGCGGATTTGCTCGCCAGTTGTTTCCATCATCTCGAATCAGCTGCAGCCTCTTCAACATCCTGCTGGGAAATGACGTTCCGGGTCCGTGTGATTCACCGTGAGATTCAAATCCCTCCTGATGGAATCTATTTCACACAGTTTCTTTTGCACAGCCAGATAAAATGTGACAGTCGGGGCTGTTTTTTTTTTTCTGAAAGCTTGTGAAAATTTTGCCAAAAAGGCAATTTTTTTCATCTCGCTCTCATTTAGTCTTTCTCCTCCTCAGTGCGATCGCTCCACGTTATTTTTAGGATCCTTCTGCAACATGAAGGTGGAAAACTTTCACAGCTTCTACCTCAGGATCTTCAGTCAAAGTCTTTGGTGCTTGTAGAACTAAGTCTTTCACCTGTGGGATGAGGGTTTGATTCCCACTGTGAAGAAATTGTTTGAAACCCACTCTCCGGGAGGAATCCTAGATTGTTTCCCTGAAACTAATCCTCAGTCAAAACTCCAACTCCTGAGTTTGACTTGATGAGCTGCAGGTGTGCTCAAGGCCGGACTCTCTATGACTGCATTTCCTGTTTAGCTATAACCACACCCTCAGCACCTCCCTCTACCTGAGGGTGTAGTAGTTCCATTTTGCTTTAGTTTCACCATTTTCTTTTTTTTTTACTTCTCCTTAAAACATAAAAAAATGTCCATTTTGGACATTGTGGAGTTAGAACCGACCACTGAACAACCTTCTAAAAACTTTGTCTGGAGTGGAGCAGTCATCTGTGAGGCAGAGCCCGGAAACCTCCAGAATTTAATCTGCGCTCAGTCAAGCAACAATCACTCCAAGCTGGACGGCTGAGATAGGCTGAAAGTGGGCTGGAACTTATTATTCTTGGTGTTAGACAACCAAACCAACCACTGCACCACAATGTTGCCGCTTATGCAATAAGCAATTCTGGGTTGTCACCGTTGCCAAAGGGTGTGGACGCACTGTTTTAGCAACGTTCAGTGGAGACTAAGGACATGGGTTCAATCTGTTCCACAACATCTGCTCGCACCTTGATGCATTTTCCCCCTGAAAAATCACTAAAAACCGATCAATTCCATCCAGCCCTAAAAAAATAAATAATAAATAACAGTTAAATAATTCAATTAAAATTTCTCTCTGTATCCAAAGATCTGAATCATAGATACAGACATTTATTAATTATTAATATTGAAAGTATAAATGTTATTAAAACATTTTATATCCGAAGGAGAATGCGCGTGACAGCGCGGCAGTGTAGGAGTAATTCTAATTTTTTCTTTATCTATTTTTTTATTTTTATTTTTATTTTTTAATTTAATTTTTGTTTTGTCAAACAATAGAACGTTACAAAAAAAATTTAGAAACTGCAAGAACAACCGCTAGATTAGAGAAAAATTGCTCATGATACATTCTTAAAAAAAAAAAATTGTGATGATAGCTTTAAAATAACAAAATATTTAAAAAAAAAACTTTTACACATTTAATATTCATGTTATGGTAGTGGCAATAGTCACAGACTGTTTGGTGCTGGGGTAGACTGAATGAGCAGGTCTCCTCCTCTGAAAGCGCTCAGTCTGATTCATCAGAGCACAGGTTCTGGTAGAGCTCCAAGGCCACACTGGCTGACCTGGGACCAGCTAGAATGAGATAAATGTAACAGAGGGAAAAAATAAATAAATAGAAATCATTTACATTAACTTGAACAAGACAGAGTACGAAGTGTTCTAGCGAGAGGGTCCAGAGCCAGAACGATAACCATATATTTTCCATACTGTGGTAATAAATGACTGTAATAGTAAACAGTAAATAGTAGTTATTTCCAAAATCTTCTAAAACATGATTTTTCTACCTTTTTTCTTCTGATAAAATGACTAACTCAGTCATTTTGGCTGTCTCTCTCTCTCTCTGGTGTGTCCATGCTCACAGCCAGCAGGTGTCACTGAGTGGGTGATGAATGAATGTAGCGTAATTGTGTGCTGTGTGACTGGGGGCCTGAACTGAAAAGCTCTGTGAAGACTTTGTAATTTGATGTCACTCAGGCAAATAAAACATTGATTTTCCGTGTGTTTCTCTGCAGGGAATGTGTTTGTGGTGAGCCTGGCGTTTGCTGACCTGGTGGTGGCGTTCTACCCTTACCCTCTGGTTCTCTACGCCCTGTTCCACGATGGATGGGCCCTGGGAAACACCCAGTGCACGGTGAGACCAGGCCAGGACGTGTAACTTGGATTTTTTGGATTTTTATATAAAGTGTCGTATAGATTTCAAGATACACTTTATTGTTAGGAACTGAAGTGCCATTCCATTCCTAACCACTAGAGTTCAGTATGATGTCCGTCCAACTTTTGCAGCTATCACGGCTTCAACACTTCAGGGAAGTCTGTCCACAAGGTTGAGGAGTGTGTGTATTTTTGACCATTCTTCCAATAGTGCATTAGTGGGGTCACACACTGATGTTGGTGGAGAAGACCCTCAGTCTACGCTCTAATTGTTCCCGAAGGTGTTCGATGGAGTCAAGTTCATCTACACCAGACTCTGTCATCCATGTCCTTATGGACCCTGGAAGTGGACTTCTCCAAACTATTCCAAAATTTTGGAAGCTTGGAATTGTCCAAAATGTTTTGGTATCTTGAAGAATTCAAAGTCCCTTTCACTGGAACTGAGGGGACAATCTTCCTAATTCCTCCTCCTCCATCAGATGTCCAGATGGAACTAGATAAAGATAAAAGGAGAGACTATGGGGGACATTTGTCAGAGTGAATACGATTGGTCACTTTGAATAACTGACCTATGCTCATCATTGATTGGACTCCAGTGATGTTCTCCATTGTTATGCCACTGATCAATGACCCTGTCACCCATAACATAGTTGTGATCAATCATAATTACCTAACGGGACTAATACGGCGTAACAACATTAATCCAGTGTGAGAAGACGGCCGCGGCTACGTCTCCTTATCTTTTTTGTGTCTACGGCACAAAATAATCAGGAAAATGAGTTTTTCTTTGTTGGACTTTAACCCTTAAGAGGCTTAAAGCATTTTACCTTTATTCAATACTTATTTATCTTAGTTCATGTAAATACTCAATCCTTCTGAGCCGTGGCCCGTTTAGTGCCACCTGTGGCCCGCGAGACAAAATAACTGCCCGGGCCTGCCAGGAATCAAACCCTTCACTTTTCCTCCTTCTCCTCAGGTCAGTGGTTTCTTCATGGGCCTCAGCGTCATTGGTTCGATCTTCAACATCACAGGGATCGCGGTCAACAGATACTGCTACATCTGCCACTCCTTCTCCTACAGTCGCCTCTACAGCTACCGCAACACTCTGCTGTTTGTGGCTTTAATTTGGCTGCTGACCATCGTGGCAATCGTCCCCAACTTCTTCGTGGGTTCGCTGCGCTACGACCCCAGGGTCTACTCCTGCACCTTCGCCCAGAACGCCAGCAGCTCCTACACCGTGGCCGTGGTGGTGATTCACTTCCTGGTTCCCATCGCCGTGGTCACCTTCTGTTATCTGAGAATATGGGTGCTTGTTATTCAGGTAGGTTCTCCAGATGTCAGCAATCTTACGTCAGTTTTTTCAGATGCGCCGAGAATTTATTATGAGTTGAAGTTGTTTTTAAGAAGACAGAAGGACAAATAGAGACGGAGACGAAAAGTGCTGCCGGCTACGACAACACATTAACCTTCCTTGGAGGCGACTTTGTCTTAAATGGTTCAAATTTACTGAATGCTCATTTGAAAAGTCTTTATGTTGAAGACAGTATATTTAGAAATAAATGAACAAACACTGGAGTTTTTTATTCCCTGCGTTTTGACAAAGTCAGTAGCAGAACCTTTGGCAAAAAAGCCAGATTGACACGTTTCGAGGAGGGACAGTAGATACAGAAGAAGAACCAAGTTTGGTTCCTTGAAATTCTATTTCTCCAGCAAGTTCTAAAGAAATGACCCCGAACACGCAACCTTCTGATCTGGAGTCAGACGCACTACCGTTGCGCCACGAGGTCAGGTGGAAGAACCCACAAGATGGAGCTACCAGGTAGGAGACAAAGAGGAGATTGATGGATGCAGTGAGGGAGGACATGGAGGTAGTTGGAGTCAGAGTAGAAGATGGAGAGAACGTTATAAACTTTCTCTGTAATTTTCTTTATATTTAATCAAACTATTTTGATGGTGGTAGTGGTGGCTAAGTGGTTCAGGAGGCAAACTTGGGTCTGCAATGTCTCAGGTTCGAATCCCCCAGCTGCCAGGTTGCCGCTGAGCTGCTCTGATCATAGCACCATCCTGACCCATATAACTTCTAGTGGACTCACCACCCATAGGCCGGATCCCAGTATGGTGCGGTATGATTTGGGCGGCAATGGTTGGAGACTGCTAGCCCTAAGATGATGAGAACGACTCAATTTGGTTTATTTTGTTTTGTTAGCTATGGAGATGATTCTTCTCAACTCACACATTTTCTCATTTTATCCAGGTGAGGCGCAAAGTCAAGACTGAAGAAAGTCCTCGTCTCCGACCGAGTGACTTGAGGAATTTCATCACTATGTTTGTGGTCTTCGTGCTCTTCGCCATCTGCTGGGCGCCACTTAACCTAATCGGGCTGGCGGTGGCTATAGACCCAGCCCGCATGGGCCCTCGTATCCCTGAGTGGCTGTTTGTGGTCAGCTACTTCATGGCCTACTTCAACAGCTGCCTGAACGCCATCATCTACGGCCTCCTTAACAGGAACTTCAGGAATGAGTACAAACGCATCGTCTCCTCGGTTTGGGTGACGCGGCTCTTCGTGACAGAGACTTCCAGAGCGGCTACGGACGGGAGGAGCGTGAAGAGCAAGCAGTCGCCGCCTCCGCTGCCCCTGCCGCTGCACAACAACAACGAGTCGGCGAGAGATCGCATCAACAAGGACTTGAACCTGGATCCTTCAGCCTCGTAGAGAGGAATGAAAGGGTCGATTTTGTAACTGTGACATTGGTGCAGCTTAAAGAACGGGTGTCGTGTCTGAGACTGAAAAACATGGCTTTGTGGATGTAAGTTCTTGTTCTTTAAGTTTAGATTTGAGAAGTTCAGAACTGTTTATACAGTAACTTTTCTCAAAAGTGTTCAATTTGATTTTTGTTACGATGAAAACGTTTTGTAGATGTCGTATCCTGTGAGACCTGAGCCATTGTATCGTGTTTTTCACATTCTGAGAAAAAAATATATATACAGGTTATTTAATATTATTTCAAATGGTTCATTTATTAATGTTCAACCACATACAAATGCAAAAAACTCATAGATCATGGAACATTTGTAAAAATCACTCAAAACAGAACATTTTTATAAAAATGTCATTGATGAAAATCATGATGAAAATATTGTTTTTTTGGGAAACAGAGATTTTAAACCATGGTCTCTTGGTTACAAAAAAGGCGTTTCTTTAGAGAGACACTGATGGGCAAATTTTTTGTCTCAGGGGACACAATTGGTCCTAGAATTGGACATGGGGGCCGAGTCCAGAGCAGAAAGATGGCGCCTTCATTTGACCTAAGATAAATGGCGTGTAAAAACCTAAAATGCCAAATATCTAGTCTTTATGATGTCATCTACTGGAAATTACAGATATTGCAGGGAAAAGGAAGACGTATAAAGGAAATAAAAGTAAATTATTTCATTTGGACAACATTGGTGGGCCGCATCAAGAAGCTAAACGGGCCACATCCGGCCCCCAGGCCTTAGTTTGCTCATGCCTTCTCTACAACATGTGTCAGCATCTGATGTATATTCTCCTAACTTTCTCCTAACACCTGTGGGCAGTTGTTGTGGTTTAATACTGTAGAAGAAATGAAGTAAAACTAATGACAACAGATTTTTTTGTTTTTAAGGAATTGCCTTAAATTACAAACCAAGACTGAGCCAAGAGTGTCTTAGCCAGTTACTGATACTCAACCTCACTAACCAACACATTTGAACCAGTTAACCAAAATATCCCAACGCACATTGTGTTAATGAGGGTTTGGAGCAACTTTATCGACACAGGTCCAATCACTTGTGTCCAAGCCTCAGTCTGGGAAAGACTCGTGACTCTTAGGGACTTCATAAGCCTCAAAAAATAGATTTGTAAAATAAAAAATGGCCTCACACTGTTTCTGGTGTAAAACTGTGATGTGGTTCGATCCGTTCACCTGGTGATGGCGGGTCGTTGCAGTCATTGTCAGAGTGGTCACATGATTCTTTGATGTGCGAAACCAGCTGTTGAGAGGGGAATCATTTGGTCTTGTAAGTGACCGATGAGTGGTGTCTCCACCCACCACCTGCTGTTCAGAGATGGTTTTACCAGGTTGACAAAAATGGGTTCTTGAACACCACCTTCACACCATCTGTCTTCCCTGACCAAACGTGAACTGAGTCTTTCAGAAATCAAACTTTTAAACTGTGCAAACACTAACTTTAAATATTTGTTTTCCAAACCCTGAACACTTTAATAAACTCCCTGCCATTATGGTCCACAGGGTTACAGGTTTGAATCCCCCCAACTGTCATGGCTCCACCCCCACTCTTTGCTCCCCGGGCGTTCAGAACTGCCCAGAGTTGGTGATTTCATACTGCACTATATTATGGGAATTATGGGAATCAATGTCATTAAAGAGATGTTGCCTCAACAGGTGGGTTGGAACCCAAAAGTGGTTCACGAACCCATTTTCCGTGAGTCACAATTAAAAAATAAAAATGTAATTTTTTAATGTTATGGCCACAACAAGTCACTGACTGAACTTCAAGAGTACAGATACTGAAGGGAAATTTGTCAGGGGTCGCATCTCTCCACTGAGGGGCGATAGTGGGTCCTGAACCACTGACCTAAACGTGTGAAGATTCTTAATTATCAAACATCATCGTATCCAAAAAGTTAAGTTGTACGCAACGTGATTTTTCTTGGAGTTGAAACAACTAAACTTTTTGGACACTGGCCTGAACCAAGTCGAAAAGAATTTTTCTATTTTTTTTTTGCAAGTTCAACTTTTTAAAACATTCGTTGTGACAATAAAACACATCAAACCAAACAAATCTATTGTGCAGGTGGCGCCATTGTCCTGTCACCAATGATTTGGCTCATAGTGCATGTGTGTTTTCTACCATCTCAGGGTCTCCTTCCACAACGGTGTGTTGTTGTTGTTGACTGGGAAACATTTCCTGCGGCCGATGTTGAAAAGAAACTCGGACGACTTTTCAATGAGGAAAAAAAGGAACTGAATGCAGCAGGTTGTAAATGACAGACAGGTGGTTTGGTGGAGAGTGGGACTTGAATACAAGGACAAATGTTCCCGCTCTGTCTGACTGAAACATTGCTTTGCTTTTAATATTGTTTTTTTTTTTTTTTTTTTTTTACAGCAATGTCCCTGCTGTTCAATGTTTGCTGGATTTTTTTTCCCCTTTGTAAATGGTTTTCATTGTGGGTTTGACTCGTGGCATGTTGTTCTGAATTGCAGTTCACACTCGAATCCAGTCTCACTGTGCAGAGAAGCCCAAACACACAGGTGTGCGGTCAGATGGGAAAAACATCTCAAAGAATCTCAGGCTAAATCAGCAGATATGTTGTTTACATCAATAAAATAACGACAAAGTCAGTTCAGTCCATTTGTTGTAAATGAAGGTTATTGGTCATTATTGGGGTTTTTTTAAGTCTTTTTCCATATTTTCTTTACATCTCAATAACAATTTTGTCTTTTTTTTTATTTATTTATTTTTTTTAAACAACATGGAAATATATTCTGGTTCCTTTTAGATTATATAATTAAGACCAGTCCTAAATGGTTTGTACACCAAATATAATTTAATCCATTAAATGTGTTTTTTACCACGTTACACATTGATAGTTACTGTAGTAAATGTTTACTTTTATAAATTATAAATAATCCAGATGGGTTTATGCATTTGTTTCCCTCATTGGTCATTATAAATTTATGTTTATATATATTTAAGGATTTTTTTTATTTTTCATTTGTACCGAAATAGATTATAAATAATGTGTTGAGGTGGAAAAAAATTCAACTAAATGTTTTAAAGGCATCAGTTTAATTGAAATTTTTGTTTGGTTCAGTTAATATTTTCATTTATTTATCTTTTCTACTGATTTAACCATATATTCATTTTACTAAACAAATTAATTTAAGGTCTTTAGGATAAATCTGACGTATTTTCATCTATTACACCGTGATTTCAAGCGATACCAAAGACATGAAAAGAGTAAATTAGAATTACTGCCTTACAGAGATTAAATTCTGGAGTCAAATTCTGGATTAAGAGGCCGTGAAGACATGAATTCTTGTTTTTTTTAAGTGTATTCAGTACAGATGCCTGTTGAGAGTTTTCTCTGCAGCCACGTCAGGACGTTCAGATGAAAACCTCAGGCGAGCCACTGGATAGATGAAGCAGAAAAAGAACAAATATTATCTTTTTCTGCTTTTGTGTCCCCCTCCTCCTCTGCTCCCCCCTCTCCCCTCTTTCCATCCCACCCCCACGCCCTGCAGCGGGTTTATGTAAGTGTAATCTTTTATGTTCCCTACGCTGCCTCTGAACAACCTGAACTTTAGACCTAGAAGCAGAGACGAGACCTTGCTTGTCAGATTAAAGGATGGAGGTGATATGTCTTCAACCGGCTCTTGGATCAAATGCTTTCCTGCAGATATAATCAAAGAAAAACAGAGATATCGTCATTTTTTATCTCTTAATCAGGCTCGGAAAAAAAGCAGGAGATACATGATGTAAATAAATTTCCAACTTGAGAACTGCAAACTGTGTTGGAATGGAGGAATTTTATGGAGGAGCAAAAGGGTTCACCAGAGCTTGAATGTGGTGTAGTGCTGTCGGGAGCCACCGGAGGGAGGTCTTGAACTCAAAGTCCATGACTTATACAAGCAAAACGCGACAAATGCTTTTGATCTTGTGTGTTTTTTTGTTTTTTTTTCAATAATGTGCCCTCCACGTGTGCGGGAACTGAAACAATTATTATCGCTCCAACTCTTTTCTAGGACATTCCCAGCTGCTATAGTACGATGGACAAGTGGTTTTTTTAATGCTGCCATAATCCTAATCCTACTACAGTGAAAACTGTTTCTTGTCTACAGTTGAACTTTGTATTTTGAACATTCCCCCAGATTATTTCTCTCTGTTTGCTGAGGAGAGACAGGACCGTGGACAGAAAAACTCAAACCCATCACAGAGCCCAATGTCCTGGACCGACAAGGATTATTCTTCGACTGGCTGCCTGTAAACGCCTCGTTCTATATAAATATAAAATGCAGGGAGATGATTTTGTTTGTTTTTTTTCTATTGTTTTGTGTAAATTGTCCATGTTCTGCGCTTGAAAACCATAAAGAATACTGTATTTTTCAGACCTTTGGACCAGGCATGGGCAAACTTTTTGACTCGTGGGCCACAATTGGTCCTAAAATTGGACAAGGGGGCCAAGTCCAGGGCAGAACTTGTCTGAACTAAGATAAATGTCACGTAAAAGTCATACATAAAATCTAAAATCCTACAATTCCAATACCCTTCATGACGTCATCTACTGGGGAAATGCATTATTGCAGCCAAAAAGCAGGGGTATAATTATAATAATTTAATTTGGTCCGGGTTGGCGGGCCACAATAAAAAGCACAACGGACCACATTTGGCCCCCGGGCCTTAGTTTGCCCGGGCCTTGCCTGCTCTAAGGTGTACTGAATTGAAAGGTGCATTTAATGACCTAAATTATAAGATGAGTCAAACTTTCCTGACAACAAAACATCAAGGGGTGCGGCTTCAAACTTGAAAAGTTGGATTGTAATGTTTGACAGATTTCTGAACGTCGTCCAAAGTCAATAAATACAACTGAAATCCGCACATAATGATGAGGACGATCTTTAAGAACATTTTCCATTTGTTAGTGCAACCTTTGTT
This sequence comes from Paraplagusia blochii, assembly GCA_016785265.1. NCBI lineage: Eukaryota > Metazoa > Chordata > Actinopteri > Pleuronectiformes > Cynoglossidae > Paraplagusia > Paraplagusia blochii. The sequence goes on along the minus strand of JAFBJS010001754.1, from coordinate 9,765 downwards.
CCAGAAAACACAGTAGTTTTCACCTTGTGAGGTCGGCTCGATTGTCTTCATGTCTAAATGTCCACTGTGTCTTTTTTCCCTCTCCAGCAGCATTGAACTTTGGTGCAAAAAAAAAGACCAGGTTAGAAATTTTTACGCCTTGTTTTCACTTCATTCTGACCTGATGCTGTTCATGCAGAGGATGCAACAGATTTTTACGTAGAAAAGAAAAATATTTTAATATGGTTAGAAAAAAAATATTAACAAAAAAAATATTTTTGAGCAACAAAAAGTTCTGCAGTGTGCCCCACGCTTTGACAACTTGTGTTGTGGTTTTTGTCTTTCTTCCTCGGCAGACCTGGGCAACCACTAGGGGCTGCAATGGGTATTACAACTTGGAACAGGGAATTGCAAAAATGCTGGAATTGCAGAGAAATGCAGTCGTATAATGATAATATAAATTAGTGTTATTATTTGGATAAGTTTGGCGGCCAGAATAAAATGCCAAATGGGCCTTCTAAGGACCTCATACCATAGTTTGCCCAGGTTTGTTTTACAGGATGTGCTAATGTGCATGGCTTGAGAGTGTTGTTCATGGAGGTGTGTTTACTTTTTTTTTTTTTTTTTACAAGATTTACAAGCTGAAGGTTGCTTTCTAGAGAGAACCAAATAGAATTCTGTGGAATGTAATGGAATTTACCAAATGAGGACATGAGACAAGATGATGTCTCATTGAAACCAACTGAAACATGTGAAGAAAGACTTGTGTTTTGTGTGAAAACATGTTGGAAAATAAAAGAAACGGTACATCACTCATGGGAACTTTTGTTTCTTTACATTTTAGATGAAATTTATGTTGTTATTCCTGCTGAAAATGACGCCATAAATTTTGCCAATTGTCTTTTATCATGTAATATCTGTTAGTGTTGCTTTTTAACAAGTCAGGGAAACAGCCCAAGAGTTACTCTCCATTCATTGGTTACAAAAAAGTGTCCTGAGCCGAGTCAAAGTCCTGGACTTCTGGGTTGTTCTAATTGTCTCACTGGAGTCACAGTGGTGCCAGGTTGCCTCTCACAGAAGAGTGAAGATCAGCTGATCATCAACGATTAAGAGGCACCAGTTTGACACGGCTTCTCTGGTGACACCTACAGGCCAACAGTGAATGTCATAAAGAGACGTGGACGGAACGGAAAGGGCTGCAGAAGATGGAACGACGGCATTTGGGCGCAGATGTTTTACTTATTTCAATCCTGGTAGGTAGGTAGGTAGGTAGTCAGTAGGTTAGTAGTCGATAGATAGGTAGGTTAATGTTAGTAGTATTAATAGATTAGTGGGCAGTTATTGTCACTGTGTGCGGTGATGTTGAATAATCACAATCTTAATTGATGTTATTGTAATTCACTCTGTTAATATTACTACTCACTAAACCGCATATACACACATATATTTTCACATATATACCCAGATATACATATACATTGCAAGCACATATATCATATCATATATAGTATATTGGTCATATACAGTACACATACATGCAAATACACACGCAAGCATGCACAAGCACACATATATCCATTACATATGTATGTACACATATATAAACATATATGCATTCATGCATGCACATAAACATACAAAGCAGCACATACTGTATATATTGTACATATATCAGTAATATATACTTGGAGTATGGAATATGCTATAAGATATGCAGTGAATAAAGAAATATAATAAAAGAGTGTGATATATTGCATTGTATATTTGTGGGGTCATTGCTCATGCTCCTCCACCACCGTCGTTTATTCTCCCCCTCAGAGAAGAGTTAAACAGTTGAACAGCCTGGTTTTTTTAACTTGTGTTGCATTCAGGTTCAATAGAGTCAGAAAATTCCAAAGTTTGAAATGAACAGTGAATTCCTCACCTCTTTGTCTATTCACCACACACACTGGTTGGAGTGAGTGCTGTTTGAATTCACCTGTGTGACCTTCACGAGACCTTCTTTGGAAATTGCTGCAGAAATGGATGATGGGTAATTTTCTTGGCCGTGTTTCTGTCCCCGTTGAGATAAAACTCCTGATTTAATTCGATCTCAAGTTCTGCTCTTCACTGAGAGCATCTGGTCTCCAACCACTGCACTTTTCTCTGCCTCAAATGTGGGAGTAGTTCAGCTGACGGGTCGTTGGTTGAATACACATCTGTCAGCGCTCGCACCAGGCTGTCAACATTTACTGAAAAACAAAAAAATCACAGGGAAAAATCAGAAGCTATGATTGGATGATTCTAACAGATAGTTAGGTGTAAAAAACTGATCTGGAATCAGTGATTTGCAGTTAAACCCTGGTACGCTCCACTCACAGAGATGGACCTGGAAACTGTTACTAAATCACACGTGTCAAACTCAGGCCCGGGGGCCAAATTTGGCCTGATTATATTAACCCCCAGAGGTCATATCAAATGTGCCCCCTAGTGGAGCCTTTGGACATGAATTTTTTTCAGTTAATGTTTCTGGTTTTTGGTTCCATGACGCTCCTGAATCAGTTAGAACAAGAAATATACCGTAATTCCTAGATCTTTTAGGACAATGTTTCCCAACTCATGGGTCGCGACCCATGAGTGGATCACAGATTGGTTTTCAGTGGGTCACAGACCTGTAATAAATGTAAAAAAATGAAAAAATTAAGAATAACTTTATTGCCAGAATTAGTTACTGAATAAACTTTAAGAATAAAGTTACCAAAGTGTTACTGAAATTTATATTATTATATCATGAGTCAAAAAATAAAATTTTTTCTCAAGTCACCGACTGTGGTTGGGGGGTCACTTTCAGACTGAAAGTTTTCCTCAGTTTGTGCCCAAATTCTTTGGTTTCTTTGGTCCAACATAACTCTGAAATGAAACAAAAATAAATAAATAAATAAAATTCAAAAATTAAAATTTTAGCATGCTACAGAAATATGTATATAGAAAGTTCGGAAATTGTAGAAACCTTTATGCAGAGAGGAAACTTCATGTCCTTCAGTGAAGGTCAGAGAAAAAATATTGAGTTCATAAACCTGAGTAAATAACAAAATAAATAAAGTAAATAATAAATTATTCATATACAAAATAATAAAACATACAGTTTCTGACTAACTTAAAAAACTAAGAATAGAATGTTTGAAAATTGTTAAAAGACCCCTAATAAGATGGCAGAAATCCCCCAAATGTCATTATTCTCAAAAGTTTGTCCTTAGAAAATGTTTATATTTTAATAAAATTGTTAGCCTTGATTGAATATTCTCACTCGATCTCATGCATCCTGGGATGTTTTTTTAGAGATGTTTCCGTTTCATGGTCAGCAGTAAAAGCCAGCAGACAGAACTGGGATTGGAGTAAATCACATAAATAAATCAGTAAATAAAACTATATCATTACAGTATTGTTTATTGCCCGTTTTTGATAAATATCTAGGAGAAAATCTGAATTTATTTTATTTTTTGGGACTTTTGAAGCCAAATTTTCCTCCAAGTCTGGAATGACCCATCTGGAAGGAACAATTCAAAGACCCGGGCGTGGAATGTCCAAAGGTCTGGTGTCCAATCATCTGATTATTACCGTCTGCAGTGAGTATGTAATCAGGCAGTAGCTCTGACTTCATTTCCCAATCAATTAACTTAGAAAACATTTTATTTTCTCCCCCCTCTGGCCGATGACGTCCCCCCGCTCAGCCTCAAGTCTCCTCTGGTGAGAAAGGCAATTAAGAAAATGGGACATGGTGGAGTTTTTTTTTTTTTTTTTTTCTCTCTCTTGCTAGCGTCTCTCTGCAGGAGTTAACAGGTGAGGAAAATAGAACGTGTTTGATTAAAGCCTTTGGAAACCAGTATGGCCCCCAGCACTCAGCCAAAGTAGTTCCTATGAAATGAAAATGTCCAATCTGGAAAATGTGTTCCATTAAAGACCCAGTCGTTATATGACATTTAGAGGTCAATAAATACGAGGGACAAGGATGGTAATCACAGGGATGAAAATGAAACGCATACATCGTCTTCACAGAAGTGTCCCAGCTTTGATCCAATGAAATATGGAGGTAGTAGAGAAAACTGATTAGAAAGTCAACTTAATGGAACATTATTTCAGTAACGAACTTAAATACTAGGGATGGATAATATCGGATGTGCGATATCGGTAGGAACGATTATTTTTCCTCCGATAATGAAAGTAGGTAGGAACCCAAACGCTAACAGAACGTTTATCTAAAGTATTTTCACGACGCTCCGTACTAGAAGACACAGTCTCAGTTATGTGTGTCATCAATATATTTAACAGAAACATACGGTGCACCTGATTAGAGGGAGCAGGTTTTATATAGAATCCACGCCCACGCTTCTCCCTTTAACGTTCTCATGGTGTCCTCCACTACGTCCCCCTTACAACAACACACACAAGCATAGAAGTGTGTGTATTTAAAAACAACGGGAGCAAAACGACGCCCACACTTTCCTCTTTAACGTTCTCATGGTGTCCTCTACTACGTCCCCCTTACAACAACAACACACACACACTGGGCGCGGTGCACATTTTGAAGAAGTCGTGAAAATACGGTAACAAAGAAACAGGCAGGAACGGAGAACGCAGATCAAACCCAACAACACACAAACACAACAGAAGTGAACACTAGCAGGACATCAGGGAACAAACAATCCAACAAGACTGAGTGAGGGGGAGGGGCTTATATACTGAGGTCACCAGGTGAGTGTGATCACATTGATTAAGACAGAAACAGGGACAGACCAACCTGACACAAACTGAGGCATCGTCTGGGATTGGTTGATATCAGAATTGGAAAATTAAGTGTTAATATCACCTCTACTTTCGCCGTGTCCTTCTTTCAGGTGTTGTCACAGCGAATCAGCAATTTCCATCTCCCCATGTCCTCTCCATCTTCTCTTCTAACTCCAACTACCTCCTTATCCTCCCTCACTGAATCATAGAATCTCCTCTTTGTCTCCTACCTGGTAGCTCCATCTCTAGGATCATTCTTCTACCAATGTCTCCACTGTCCCTCCTCTGAACATGTCCAAACCATCTCAATCTGTC
>JAFBJS010001753.1:306380-334296 GCA_016785265.1 Paraplagusia blochii | reverse complement strand
TTTTTTTTTTTTTTTTTCTTTATACAGCACAAGAGATCAAATATTTGTTAGGGTTATTATTGCGTACAAAAAAAAGAAAGTACAAATACTTTATAATGTTTTGTTTGTTTTGTTTGTTTGTTTTCTTGCTTGGCTTCAAGTTGTACACCAGCGAGTCTTTGGTTTCCATGTGCAGTCCTGACGTGAGGTAAAAAAAATAAATAAAAATGAATCATTTTACAGTGACGTGTCTGTGGAGAAAAGCCTTCTCCGCTTTAGTGATATTTAAACATTATATCATTTTAGATCAAAGTTGATTAGACGTGCAAACACCACAAGAATGTGGAGATGAGGCGCGGATGAATTATTGCCACAGGATGAATTCAGGCCTGTTATGTTGTGACACCGGTTTCTAAATGTAATAAAACAGCCGTGGCCTGAACGCCTGCCTGTTTAAGCTCATTTACCTCAAGAATCTCAAAAATATTATCCTGTAAAAAGACGAGACATTGTGTCACAAGAAGCTTCTCACATCACTCCATCTTTTGTACTGCTGTTGACACTTACAAATTAAAAAGAACTTTGTTTTAACAGGTTGCTTTTCTCATTGTGTTTATCATTTTTAGTGCAACTGGGACTCACTGCAAGGAAATGACCCTCACAATTATCACACTTAAAGACATTAAACTTTAAAAATAATACAAAATAGTCAAACTTAGTTTTCAAATGTATGATTTTTTTTTTAGTGAACTGAGAAATTTCACTGACAATTATCTGGAAATGCAAGTTACAAATACAACATGTGAATAATGTGCTCAGAAATTTAAAAAAGTCAAATTGCAAAAATTCAAAACTCCCCATAAAAAAAACAAGTTTATGGACCAAAACATGCTACCAAGCAAGCAAATTGAGCTGAATTAAAAATGATTTCAGTTTAAAAATCAATAAAAACATGAAATATACTTGTTACAACAATTATAATTGCAAAAAATAAAAAAAAGTCTTAGAAATACCAAACAATTCAAGATTATGCCCCAAAACATACGGCCAAACGAATTGTTTGTCCAAAATGAACTGATTATTCTGAATTAGTGTAAATCATGCAATAATATAATGTTATAGTCATTAAAAGGCTGAAAAGGGCCCAAAACAAGCTGCCAAGTTTGTGCTAAAACCAAAAAATTTTTAGATCATGTGTCAGAATATCACGAAAAGTAAGCAGTACTACAGCCTTACTTTGATGAAAAAATGCAAAAACAATACAAGGGCCTGAAAATGCCTGAAAATGCAAAATTATTTGCCTGAAGTTATTAATGTTTTTTTGAACAACTCTTAGCTTTTATAGCACAACAACATTATATTTGATATAATTTTTTTAACAAGATGAGACACAATTTGATGGGTTCCATTCAATATCATGCAGTTATAATGCCTATATGCTGTTGCATCTATTTATGCAATGAAAGACAGTTTTAATGTTATTACTAACATATCAAATATTTTGGTACAATTTGACTTACACTCATGGATTGTCTTAAAAACATTTTTTTCATATTGATAAATCCATCATTTATATTAGTCAGAATCCTAACAGGTTGAAATAATAAACATACAGTTTACTGACCTTAATAAATCTTACAATTCTAGGAATATTCAGGATTTTTTTTATCATATTTAGGAATGTGGATTTATCCCAATCAGTCATAATCGAGTGACTAATCCTGATTAAGACCAATCATAATAAGAAGTTGATACTGGACATGATGAAAGATGTCCAATATCCAGTTTTGCTTATAATGTCCAAACATTGAATGTCCAATTCCAAGATTTTCTCATGCTGATTTATGAAGCTCTGGGACATCACTAGTCCTGATATATTACCCCCATCATTGTCCTCATTTACCAATAAATTTAAAAAACCCAAATTTTTTAAATAAAATGTGATGTCTCTGTCATTGGTGTAAAACTCTATTGCTCCCCTACTGGATAAAACAATGAATATCAAAAAATGGACACTTTGTCTTAAGAAAATTATGTAACCCCCCCACCCCCCACACCCCACTGGAGCGTCTAGAAGCTACGGTCTCTCTGAGCTGAACTGACTGTAACAGATGTCTTTTTTTCTCTATCACCAAATGGAAAACAACATCTTTGCACAATAAATACATCTGAGGATAATTTTCCCAGGCAGGGTGACAACTAACGACACAGTCGGACTCCCTGTGTTTTTGTTTATTTGTCTTCGTAAAGTTGTGTAAGTGAATAAAATTACCGCCACGTTGAGACTTTGACGTTTTAATCGTAACACTGAAACATTCGCTGTAATCTCCGGGCTATTTTTGTAACTGCAACCATTTCGGAATTCTGTGGGGCAAATGAGAGAATCCTGGGGGTGGGGAGTGTAATTGGGGATGGGGTGAGCCGGAGGAGTAATCCCGCTGTTTGTAAGTGGCCTGTCACTGCTGAACAAAGTTGTGCATATGTGAACAGAGAATAATTATTAATACAGCAATCCTGTCAGGCGGCGGCGGGGCTGCTATTTTACAACTCTGATGACTAAAGACCAGAGGGAAGGGGAGGGGACGCCGGGGGGGCTGCAACAATATTTTACTCATTCGGATCCGCTCAATGCAGATCCAGCAGTTGCACCCAGTCAATCTGTCAGACAACACAATTTTCCCCAAGAACAGCTGCTATTTATCTGATTTTCTCATTAGTCTTGACTCATGGCTTTATTGTGCCGGATTTGGCAGAAGTGCAGCAGTGCCTCGGTATGGCCCCTTTGAAATTGCTCAGACCTGAAATCTCCCCATTTGGAAATACGTTGCACGCGGCTGTGTTCAGCATTATTCTTGCTCTCTATATTAAATAACATATTGCACATTTATTTCCAGTCATTTGTACACGCACGGCTCTAATATTGCGTTTGTATTGAAGGCACTTCTATCCGAGCGGCACAGGTGAAAATAAGAAGTTATGTTGAATCTCCAGGGTCATTAAAGATGTATAGAAGGCCGTGTAAGAACAGCTTAGACCTTTAGCGATGCTTTAATCCTTAGAGGTGAAGGACTTAGGAAATCTTGCTAATTTCACAGATGGTTTAAAATAGATTAGTGTGGTGGAGCCGCTCCCGGAGAAGGGCTGACCCACCAGGCTCCCTGTGCAGCTGCCAAAACCCTGCGTCTGATGCTCAGAAGTGCCTTCCAAAAGTCTTGCAAGGTTAAACTCAAACTTAAGCATCATGAGAGGCTCGTCATGGTGTAAGATCTGATGCACCTTTAAGGCAATTCTCCTTGAGTTCTTCGTAATATTTGGAATATTTTCCATAATTTTACCAAAGGATACACCCGAGGGATAAATAAAGTTCTATCCATCTTTATTTGCAAAAATTGTCTTTGACGATATCTCCAAGATGAGGTCCAATTCTTTGACTCCCTATTGGACGCTTAGACAATAAGCCAGTGCACAAAGGACGAGATTTTAAGGTCGATGTGTCCACTTGGCTGCAGAAAGCATTCTTACATTGTGTTCATTTCTTACAATGCGTCATTTTTTTTTTTTTTTTCTAAAAGGAATAAAGGAGTGAATCCAGCATTGCATGGTCGTCTGAATGGGCCAAGCCTGCTGCTTGTGCCGGGCTACATCCGAATGGGCCTGACATAACTCTGGCCTGGATGAAAAGGCCCAGCTTGGAGTTGATGTGCAAAGACAATAGCAGAGGGTGAAAAACTCAACATGGTTTTGTTGGACTTGTCATTCTTTGGTGCATAGCTGTGAGGAGAGCCTAGGAACCATGTTGATGTTATTTGTGCTTTTTTTTGACCCATGTTTGGGGACAGCTTTCACAAAGCCCCTGACGGAGGCTGGAGACAATGGAGCGATGCTTTCAGAAGAGAGACAGGCCCACACTTGGGCCAAGTCATCTTGGACCTGCTTCACTGGAATTGTTTGTCTCCAAAAGACTGTAATCATGGCACAGCAACTGGCCCTTTGTACGCTTTAAAAGCAATGATGACTAATCCCATTAATTCATGTAATACTGGAACAATACAGTAAAAAACAGAGCTCTGTGCTGATAAATGAATCACCCAACAACTGCCGGTTACAAATTATTAAAAAATATACATATTGTTTTTTAATTAATATATGTAATATATAAAGATATGAGATTATTTTCCTTTATTCATTTATTTTGGTTTTATTATCATTTAGCTCATCAGACGCCGCCATAGAAATGTGTGTCAATCAGTCAGCCTTTCTGAGCTCAGTTGTTGGGAACACTGGGTTTTTTAAATGAACTTTTGAAAATCCACACAGGACAATATTTCAGAAAATGTAATTTTGCATACTGTCTCACATCATTGCATCTCCTCGGTGCATCCGTCTCCCAGAGCATTTGACTTCATTTCTGTGGGGAAGTATAAATGCGTAATGTTTTTTTAAAAGCTTCTCTGCTTCCCCGAGCTTTTTCACAAATTCACCCAAAATAAAAGGTTTCTTCCCTGGAATGTGTCTTATTCTCTGCAAAGCCATCAATCAACCCTCTCATGCATATGTGAATTACACACCTTTATGAGTATGTAAATGTTGCCAGAATGCCTCATTAATTAGTAATTCATGCATTTTCTCACAAGCCCGAGTCTTTGCCGGTGAAGTCTGATGAATTATCAGATACAAGTTAAAAATGGGATTCATCATCATCGCGGTTTCTGAGGTTTTTTAGCTCCATCTATAATTTGATGACTATTTTTCATGTCAGTATCACTGCAGCTGTTTTATTAGATCTGGGCCGCTTGAATCTAAGCACCAAACAGGAATATAAATATATATATATATATATATATATATATATATATATGAAGTATGAATACTTATTCAGAAAGTATAAATATTTATACAAAAATTTAGAACTACTTGACCACACTGCCCCAATCCAGGCAGAGCTACAGCACAGGAGTTCTCATATATATACATATATGTGTATATCTATATCTATATCTATATCTATATCTATATCTATATCTATATATATATATGCAAATCATTGCCTTGCAACATTTAATAGGCTATAGTATTATGTTATACTACATAATAGTAGTATAATGTTGACCTACTTGCTGATGTCCATCCAGAAGCCTGATGCTGCTGGAGACCATGGGTGGCTGGAGGAGAAGAAGACCGCCCACAGGTTCCTCCTTTAGCCGACTGAGTGTGTTGGCTGTCTTCACCTTGACCGCTACACAATCCTCAATAATGTGAAAAAAAATTTACATTTTTTTTTCGGGGGGGGCGCGTAAAATAAGAAATAGGAGGAGAAAGGGAACTTGGTTGGTGCAGGTCTGTGGAGGAGAGACGTCCTCCAGTGAAGTTGTAGATGCAACCGGTCAAAGAGTTCTTCCCACAGAGAAAATGATGGGTGGTTCCTCTTCCTCCAGTAGTTCAAGGATGTTGCGAAGGTTAAGGCTCAGATGCAGAGAACGGTCAAGGTCAGAATGAAAAAAAAAAAAAGAATCAATGAGTAGAAATGGCGAAATCTCAGATCTAGTGATTTGATCAGCAATGAAGAAAATAAGTAACAAGTCACACACAGTTATTTAACAATTTTATTCACTCATAGAGACAAAGAAACCTGACACAGTAGAAGGAACAGACAGTAAAAACATGGTGATCCAAAGACTGTGGATCAAACTGACAATTATCTTGCTGTTCGTCAAGAAGACAATTTTTTTCCCACCAATCTCATCATTGTCCCTTGTAAATAATATATTTTAATAATATGAAAAACATCAGTAGCTGACTCCTGAAAAGACAGATCTGAATGACTTTAGAAGGGTCCCCAAAATAATGGTTTTTTTAATAAAAAAAATTTAATATTTTTTTTCACAAAAAACAGTTTGTAAAATAAACCCTGCGTGGACTGCAGCCTTGGAAACAAGGTTATTCATCATTATATATTCATGCATCATATTAGTTGTTATAATTATACCTCTTTATCAATATTTTGGGACTGGGTGTCCCCTTGGGTATGGGGGACGTGGTATATTTGTTTCAAAGATGTTTATTGTTAATGTTTTGTATTGTACTTGTATATTGTACCTGTAAAAAGTTCACATAAAATTCTTTCTAAAAATACACAATAAAATATTTTTTATTGTATTGGAATTTTGAAGCCTTATTAACAAATGTTTCTCCATAAACATTCAGACAAGAAGTTGATGTTGCACCTTTACATGTTGGATCAATGATCTCCACCTGACACCACGGTGACATGTCTGCTGCCACCTTTGGACCTCGGGGGCTGTCCTGTTGTCCTGTTGTTAATAGTCAGGACACCAGGTGATCAATGTGAAGAGAGACAGGAGTTCACCTTCCAAACTATCAAAGTTAAACGTCATGACTAGATATGAGAAACCAGAGATCACATCTTCTCCGGCCCTTAAGAGAACTTCCTCAGCCAGGTGGACATGTTAAACTGACAATATGTGTTAAAGTGAGTGTGGATGGTTGATATTCTCCCCATAGTCTGTGGCTCATGGTAGGTCTAAAGAAGGTAATTGGTAAAACGATGTCGGGAAAATGGAAACCATTATTTTTTATGATTAAGATTATGTTAACCTACAGAACTACTGCAGTACAGTTGGTATTTTATGTGTCCCAAACTAGAGTCATGGAGCTTGAGAGCCAGAGCCTGGCAGACAACATTTCCATACACATTAGACCTGGTAAAAAAAAAAAAAAAAAGAAGCCAATTGCTGTGATTTCCATTCGTCGAGTAGAGGAATGACCAGATATAGCAATTATTGTGGGAATATCCACCTCCTAAGTCCAAAACGCCAGGAATTCACCACATGAAAGCTAATATTCATTTAGGTTATTCTCAAAAGATTAGCAATCTGGACAATAATAGTTGTTTTTGAAGCTTAAATTTGTAGATTTTAGGGAATTTCAGAGGAACCAAGGTCAAACTATACACTGTAGAACCCCAGAACTGAGGATTAAGTCCAGGGCGGGCACTCAAATCTGCCCACTGTTCATGTTGGTGATGGGTTGAATACAGAGGTGATATTTGGTTTTTGTGCAGTGGTGTGGATCACAATGACAAGGAGCAAAAACCACAGTGATAGTTTTATGAGGTCCAATGTTGTATTGTTTGATCTGTTCCCTCAAAAACTACCTGAAAAGTAAACTTTATTGTTTTAAAGAAAACTATTAATGTATGTATGAGTATCAGCTCCATTATTATAAACTCCCGATCCTATGATTGATACCAGTGAAGTTATAGGACAAATGGAATAGTTAGAAATACAAATAACTGTTATATCTGGTCATTCCTTGGAGAATGGGAAACAAAGCAGTTGGCAATAAAATATTTTTTTTTTTTTATTTGAACACAACCAATGCACATGCATCATATCTAGTTTTATCATCTCTGATACAGAAGGTTGGTTTTTATTCATCTCTGGTTAAGAAAAATTAAAAACATTCCTTCTGATTTTTTCCATTACCTTTCCTCTGTAGGGAATAAGTTAATAAATATTTAATGTTCACCCGCATCTATACCATCGCACCGTCCTTATCAGGAAGCAAATGCCTCACAGGCGTAGACTAATGTTATTTGACACTGACAAAATTCAAAATGGAGACAATATGGAATTCCTCTGACGACAGGTTTCAATCTGATGGATTTTCATCAGCACCGCCACGTCTTCTGAGACATCACAGAGCCTGTTGTCAAATTATAATTAAAAAATAATAATAAAGCAGCAGTAACCAGGTCTTTTCTAGTCATGCTGCGAGAAACATCATTATTCAACCCAACTCCTCTGGTGTATACAGCAGGCCAGGAGGAAAAAGTGACAAAATATATATATATATAGTTAACATGCATTAAATGTCAATGCATTTTAATTCTGCTCTGAAACTGTCACAGGCAGAACCAGTTATCAAATAATGAAATTAGCACATAGTCTAAAATAAATAATCAGTAAAATTGATTCATGTTAAATGTTTAATACTATATCATTGCTTTTGTAGATGATAAATATAAATCATAAACTTCAAGATTTAGGCATCAATAAACAGCCTCATCCGGACATATGGCCAGCTTCATTCAGCCCAGTGTTTCTGAACCTAGGACCCCAATATTTTTGCGCCACAGACTGGTTAAATATCTCACACTATTTTCACAGACTGGTCACTAAGTTTTGGCAGATAAATACCCCTTATTAAACGTAAATTCCCAGTGTACTGAAATATTTTTCTAACTATAAAATCTTCCTACCCGAATTAACTGTGCATGGGCACAACATTTCTCAAGTGCACCCAGCCTATAATTTTCTGCTACCAGACAGGTATAAAAAGTTAAAATCTTGTATCAATGACTCTGCATCATTTTGAGTTTATTGTTGTTGTCTTCACTGAGAAAATATTTCCTAATCAAATATAGTTGCATTATTGATGATTTCTATTGTTCAGTCATTTTGTTGATATGGGTATGGATCAAGTGGAAGTAATAGCCACATGGGGCCAAAAGGAGGCATTATTCTCTGCGGCCTGGCACTACTTAACCCATGGACCAGTACCGGACCCCGGCCCGGGGATTGCGGACCACTGGTTTAACAGACATCCTTTCATCTCCTTCTGCTCATGCATTGCTGGTTCAGAAGGGCAGCTGGCACCACCCAAATCACACTGCTCCACACTGTGAGCCTCCCGGTGGGTGGTGAGCCCGCTGGACGTTATGTGGGTCAGGACGGCGGTATGCTCAGAGCTCAGTGGCAACCTGGCAGCTTTTGGATTCAAACCTGAAGCCTTGAGAACCCACGTCCACTGTCTTGACCACTAAGCCACCACTGCCGAACGGTAAAATGTGCTGACAAATATCCTGGAGGACACAACAGCTTCACCAATGTTTTCAAACTATATATTTTTTATAGTATCTCTTTGTTTTATTTCACCATATTATTAATTCCACCAGTAGGAAAACTCACCAATGACAACACATCTGAAATAAAAGGTTTTTGTCTTATATATAGAAATTCTGAAGGTCCTGAGTTTGAACCCCAGGGGAGCTACACAATTACCACAAACCCATGGCAGACAGGAGGGCTGCAAAGACTCACACTGTGAATTTCTTTATTGTGGAATGAATCAAAGCCTCCATCCAACCCAATATTCTCACAAACTCTCTTTCATTAGACTCACAAGTTTGTTTGTTTTTTTCATTATAAATTTTCATTTTTTCATTGTAAACTCCTGACTGGGTTTTTTGCCCTGACCTTATATTTTTACTCTGTGTCTTAAGATGGTTCATCATCTGTGACGTGTGTTGTACAACATTTTGTCTCCATCTGATAATGAAGAAACATGTAAAAGACTCTTCTCTGAGTCCAGGGAGGCCGATGTCTTTGATATAAACCTATAAAGTTAAGCGTTGGTACATATATTAACGCAAATGAGTTCTAAATTTCAAAAACCTCGCTTCATTCCTGCTCCAGCTGAGGAGATTGACACAGCAATAAACCGACGGTAATTAGACACACTTTGAAATTCTCCATTCTGCTCTTCTCCGTGCCCTAGTGAAGCTGGTGGCTTATTAAATCATTTGCTGCTCCTGGGTGATTTTCTTTTGAATCTCAGCTTGACCCTGCGGGCACCATTTATTTTTATTTCAAAAAAATTAACAGCATTTTTTTTCCATGAGTTCAAGAGAATTTTAAATTATTTGACACAGAAATGTGTTCCAGACATTTTATTCCAGAGCTTCTGACGATGATTGGAAAATAATGTCATAGTTGTGATGTATATTAAACATAAAGTTGTATCTGCAGCTGTCAGGAGGGGGTTGCTCATAATTTGCATTGAAATGTAGGTTCTTCACCGTAGGTAGGGAAGGTTGAAGTTTGGAGAACGTGCTGTGTATGTGAGAACAAAGAAGAACTCAAGGAGTGTGGACTCCCATCCAGGTCAGATGTGAATTGATATTCTGATCCCAGGCCAAACTGGAAACTAAGATTGGACACAGATCTGGTCAGGACAAGACAAACTGTGTGAACTTAGATAAAGTATAAAAGTCATGTAATCATAAAGTAATAATTTATTTAAGTTGTTGTAATGAATGCTAAAATGTTTAAACTCCTTTAACCTTTTTTACGCTATATATTGGGGAAATGCTTGCATTGCAAAAAGCAGAAGCAGACTTGGATCCACAAGGCCCACGGTCCGAATCCTGTGACCACCAAGTTACCACTGAGGTGCCCTGAGCATAGTATCGTCCCCACACACTGCCCACTGCTCACTTTGGTGATGGCTTAAATGCAGAGGTGACATTTTATGAATTCAATTAATATGAATTTGATTCAAGAATGATCCTAGAGATGGAGACAAAAAGGAGATTGATGGATGCAGGGAGGGTCATAGTTGGAGTCAGAGTAGAAGACACTGAGAACAGAGTAAAATGTTGATTTGCTCCGGCAACCATGGAAAAAGGGACAAGCCATATGAAAAAGAAGCTCATACAGAACATATGTAATTCAAAGCATTGCGTAATCTTTCACTCATTAACAGACACAAGTAAAATTGGTCCACGCAGCCATTATGTGGAATAACATTATGGTAAAATAGACTGGTGCGGCACAATGCAGTTAAATCTCCACTCATTCCCCAAACAGCTTATTAGAGTTTTGTGTCTCAGAAGTCAATCCATAATAATCCCCATTATTATTCTCATCTAATTAGATGGAATATTCA
Organism: Paraplagusia blochii; assembly: GCA_016785265.1. NCBI lineage: Eukaryota > Metazoa > Chordata > Actinopteri > Pleuronectiformes > Cynoglossidae > Paraplagusia > Paraplagusia blochii. The sequence goes on along the minus strand of JAFBJS010001753.1, from coordinate 323,568 downwards.
ACGTGGGTTGAGTCAGCTGGAAGGGCCGCTGTGAATCATGCTATTGTTAAGGCCTTAGCGATGCCTGTGGCATGAACCAGTGAAACAGAAAGTAGACTTGGTATCAATTACAGTCGTATGATAAGCATGGTTTTGTCTCCTGGTCCCACGGAGCAGCAGAACACTGGCTCAATTACCCTCCACCCAGAGGTGGCAGAGCCTTTTGATTTGCGTTGCCTTTTAAATATGTGCTGTAATTCTAATGGCTATAGCTCATTAATGGCCACTGCTTTAATGCAGGCTGATCTTAAACACTGGGAAAGATCACACAAAAGTCCAGAACACTCAGCCCTCAACGCTGCATGTGCAAAATCACAATTAATTTAAACTCATGCAAGCCGTAACGGAATATTCATTCCTGCACGCAGCGTGGGGTTGGAGCTGATGGCTATTACTGCAAAGAAAAGAAATATATATAGAATATATAGCATATATAGCATTTGGAATTCTTTATTATTTGATGATTTCAGTGCCACAGTGCTAAAGTACATAAAATAGAAGAAAACAAGAAGATAAATGAGTGGAAAAGTGGAAAAGGAAAAGAAAAATATGAGAAGAAAGTGGAAAAACGGAGTCTGATGAGCCAAATAATGGAGCCTGGAAAACGTCTTAGAGAAGAAAGTCGGAGAAAAGTTTTAGATCAATTCAAGCAGCTGGAATTTACAAATATAAAGTGCCTTGCACAAAACAAAAAAAAAAAGAGTTTTAAAGTATCAGTATTGGTGTGTTTTTATTTAAAACTGTCTTTTTTATTCACATGAGGAAATGGTAGTTATCTCTATTGTGGGTTTGGTTCTAAGGCATGTTAAAACCCCTGTCTGAGAAAATCATCTGTCTTGCACTTTTCCTAGAGTGGAAAACAGCACTGAAAGACTTACTGCAGCCCATTTATGTTGTTAATTCAGAGGATAAATGGTTTTGGAAGCTTCAAAATCTAAGTTGTCAGAAATTTGGCACCTTGTTGAGACACATGTTCACTTCTGGAATCGCTGCAACAAAATCAAACTTTCACATCTGGTTCATATTAGGGCCCAGGGTTTTAAAAGCTTTCAACTAGTCCACTAAGTTGTAATGCAATTTCTCCAGAGCGCGTGTTGTCAGCGTTGACTCCTGCAGCTCAGGGTATCACTATGTGCGGTTTGAAATATAACGTTGGCTGCGCTGCACAGTTGTCATCTGGTTTCTTGTGACTCCCGTCCGAGACCTCAAACACAGTACAGTAGGTAAGAGCATGAGTCAATGTTCAGGGACGCAGACGGAAAATTGATTGTTCTGGCTGTAGATCTGTACTGAGGCTGGGGTTTTCACTGGACCTCAGTCATTTTTAGGGAATAGTCCTGTTGCCAATGTCAAATTAAACATGTAAGTCATCATCCAGAACAACTGTGGTCTGTAGAAAGGGTGGTCCACCATGACACAGTGAGCAGTCTGATCCAGAGTTAAGTCTGTAGAGATGCATGAGTAACAATGTCACTGATTTGACCTGAAAGTTAAATCAACTTTTGCGAAATTTTCAAGTTAACAATTTCGGTGTTAAAAAAAATGAAGTGTGTTTCCTGATAGGGCAATGAAACAAATTAAAATCTCCTGAGGAATCGTGATAAATTAGGATTGTGATATATCAACTGTGATAAATCAGTTCTTAGCCTAAAATGAAAACCTAAAACAAGGAAACTAAGGCTGAAAAACTGATTCACCAAAAACAAAAAATATGATGCCAATATGGCTTATATGTTGCATTCACAGCAATTAAACTCTAAATTAATTATAATAACATTGATGACGTGGTGGCTTAGTGGTTAAGGAAGTGGACTTGGGTCCGAGAGGCTCCAGGTTCAAATCCACCAGCTGCCAGGTTGCCACAGAGGTGCTCTGACCATAGTACTGTCCTGTCGGACTCACCACCCACAGAAGGGCTAAAAATATGGAGCGGTGTGATTTGAGTGGCAGTGGTGGAGACTGCTGACCCTGTGACCTGGCAACAGATAAGAGGAGGAAGATGAATGAACATGGTGGATCATTTGATGAATCCCAAGTATAAATAGCATTTTTCACAACACAACTGGCTTATTTACTACAAATAATACAAACAAAATATAATAACAAACAAAATAATAAAAGAGGTATTTGGTGTCACATTGTGATACAGTTGAAAGTCCACCTTGACCATTACAGCTGTTTCCCGGGAGAAGCAGAAACTTAGAACTGAAGGACTGGGCGGTCGGGGACAGCGGCGAGTTGTGGAGTGACAAGCTATTTAGGTCTGACTCTACCCTTTACATTAGAAGTCTTCAATATCAGTCACAATGAGACAAAGTGAGGCCAGATTTCATCCAATGCCAGTCTGGCCTGGAGCGACGGATCATTTACTTCAAGATTTGAAAGTCAGTGACCAAAAGATCTGATCTGGAGTGAAGCCCAGCTGAACAGAGAGAAGTGTGAAACCTGGAGAATGAGAGACGCTGAATGTGGACACATAAAAGAAGCTGTCTTGTTAAATTGGCTGCGTGAAAAAGCAGGTCTTTGGCTGCGGAGTCGCCACTAGTGACACCAGGCAGAGAAAAGAGAGAGAAAGAGGCCTTTAAATACACTGTGAAATGCTGCGTCACTGCAGAAAATGCATTGTTTCATCCATGTGAGAGGTTCAAGTACAAGAAAAATGTAGAACATTTCTGGTTTAAAAAATTGTCGTTGTCCAGTGCTCCTTTAGATTTGTGGACTATTGTGTCCTTGCAGACTTGGCTAAATGCTCGGCTGAGCTGGTTGCCTCTTCCTGGTGTAACTTTGCACTGACCTTCGCCTTTTTGCGTGTGATTATGATTCTGAGAGATTAGTTTTGGCAGTGTCTCCAGTACATGGAGGTAAGTGGCATCAGGTACGTTCAACCTGCAGGCCCTACCACCGCTGACCCTTTAATCGTCTTGGCTCTCTTAAGCCCCTTGTGGATCCCCCACTAGATTTGATTTTAATGCGCTGTGATTTTTTTCTATTTTTTTCTCCTGCAGAGCAGCCACATTCTGCCTTTTCCTGCTGCGATTCAAATCCTTGACATCAGGAAAAATTCAGGCTAAAAAAATCCTCAAAACAGTAGGTTGAACAGTTTGAGGAAAGGGAAATCAATTGCATGAAATTAAAAAATGTTCCGTAGAAAATTAACATTATAATACCATGTATTTAACTAAGGCTTGTGAGACAGGTCCAGGTATAAAATAAACAATACTTTGTATTTAATTATTATTTATAAACCTGGTCATATAGTGCAAATGCAATGATCATATGCAATATAAGACATGATCAATGTCCTATTAGACAATTTCTGAAAACGTATGCTTGACCTCAGTGTGGTAACTATACAGCATAAATGGGTTTACATTTAGCAATGATGCAGAGAAAACAACAAAAAGACATATTTTTTAAGTGAATTTACTATAGGAAAAATAATCTTCACCAGTTTCTGATAAAGTTCCTCAGTTGAGAAACGAAATGTCCTACAACTCCAAGAAGTTGAAGGACTTTAGGGGGCAGTTGGGGGTCCACAAAGCCCCTGGTTTGAATCCCCCATACCGCCAAGTTACCACTGTGGTCCACTGAGCATGGCACCGTCCCCACCCACTGCTCCCTGGGCGCTCAAAGCTGCCCACTGCTAACTATGGTGATGGGTTAAATACGTTGCGTGTTGTGGTGTGAATCACAATGTCAAAATAAGAGAAAGAGTTTGCTGTCCTTCCATTTTCCTTTCCTTTTGGACACCATTCCAATCCTGGATGAATGAGAATCTTCACAGACATATTGCTTTGCACTGTGGGCGGGACTTCCTTCAGCTGCTGAGTGACTATGAACCGAACACTCTGGTAAAAACAATGTTGTATTTAATAAGGTAAATATGAAACAGTCTGATGTTTGGAGCTGCACAGTTGTTTTTTTTAATCCATTAGGATTGAAGCAGTAGTTTGTTGAGACACTGCTGGTGAGATGGCTGCATTTAACGTTATGGAAAAATATGTTTTTTATGATCTGCAAACATTGCAAAGAATGGAAATTAAATAAGGAACAAATAATAACAGCCTGGAGTGAATTCTTTGACAGTTAACAATGATTGTGTAGTAGAAAAAATGAGTTTCTACAATATCAGAATTCAGTAAAAAAAAATGGTCATGAAAGTGATTTTTAAGTGACATTTAGTTGCATATTGATTCACATAACTAATATTACAAATAACAATGAGAATGAATATTTCAACATACAGTATTTAATGTGATAGTTTCATGTCTGTCCACTCAGACTCAAACATTTTGGATTAAAAAGTTGTTATTAAATAATAATTATAAATAAATATTTATATGGATATTTGAATAATAGTCTGTAGAGCAGAACTTTTTAATTCATTTAAGTGTTGTTTACCGTCACAAGCATTAAACCTGAAGAAATGTTTGACTCTTCTAAGGAGGCTGAGGAATAATAACCCTGGACAAAATGTTCAAGACTACACAGAGAACCCTATAAAGGCAGAATGTTGTTTTAAAGTTGCTATTTTTGTGGCAGATCCATTAACAAGTAAAAAAAAAAACACACACAGACACAGAAAACAGTGTGTGTTTTTTGGTAAACTCCCCTATAAAGAGAGCTGTGTCTGCTCTGGGTTTTGCATAGAAACACTCATTTCTTTCTATTTTCGTGCACATTGAAACAGAGTGGACATTGCAGTCCACCACACCTGCCTTTGACTGGAGATTCTGAGAGAGAAGCCGAACAAAAAGAAGCATTGTTGCAGGGTGTAGGTCAGCGCAGCGAGGGTTGCTGCTCCCTAGAACATTCCATGGTGTCACATAATACTGTCAGTTTCCTGTTGAAAAGTGCCAGCCCAGAAAGATTGAGTCTGTCTGAACGCTCGCTGCTGTGTGTGTGAGTGTGTGTGTGTGTATGTGTGTGTGTGTGTGTGTGCATGAGCATGTTGACACTGTTTGTATGTAAAAGAGAGAGAGAGACACTTCATCTTTTCATCTGCCGTCCATGACTGAGGATTTGAGAATCTGAAGGGACATTTGACTCAGACAGGAACTGTTGTCTCTCCCATTTATGAGTCAAATAAGACAAAGAAAGACGCATCTCTAGTTTTAGGGGTATTTTAAGCTTTTTTTTTTAGAAGAATTACATTATAATAAGGACCAGGAAGTTGAAAATGAAGATGAAGAACAGATTAAGGCAGGATGGAACAACTGGAGAAAAGAGTCAGGAGTGATCTGTGATAGAAGAGAGTCAGCTAAGGTGAAGGGAAAGATGATGGATGGACTAGAGACACTAGGAATAGGTAGAAGACAAGAGACAGAGCTGGAGGTGGAGGAATTAAAGATGCTGAGGTTCTCTTTAGGAGAGACAAGGATGGACAGGTTCAGGGATGAGGTGATTAGAGGGACAACACAGACAGGAAGGTTTGGAGTAAAAGCTAGAGAAGACAGAGGTTTGGAGAAAAAGCTAGAGAAGACAGATTGAGATGGTTTGGACACGTTCAGAGGAGGGACAGTGGATACATTGGTAGAAGAATGATCCTTGAGCTGGAGCTACCAGGTAGGAGACAAAGAGATGTTGATGGATGCAGTGAGGGAGGACATGGAGGTAGTTGGAGTCAGAGTAGAAGATACAGAGGACGGAGGGAGATGGAAATTGTTGACTCGCTGTGGCAACCACTGAAAAAGGGACAAGCTGAAAGAAGAAGAAAAAAAGAAATACTAAAAAGGAACAACACACATAAAAATTCTTTTTTTTTTTTTAAATTGGATTCACACAAACTATTACAATGACAACGTGGCAGATCACTGATATTATTAGGGGGAAATTCAGCACATTCCAAACTCGTGAGTTTTTTGTGGTTTTTTTTTGTTTGTTTTCCTTTGTTGCAGCGATGAAAAGAAATTAAACCAAGATTTGATCCAAGTTAAGAATTATCTTCACACATTTCTCTGCAGCTCATTTATCAGAGCAAACAATAAATTTGTAGAGTCTCAAACATAAATTAGCCCTTAACACTGGGTTTAATGTGATCTATGAACTCATGATTTACACCCAGGCAAAAATCAACAACACAGTCATAAGAGAGGGAGGGAGGGAGGGAGGGAGGCCTGAGGTGGGGAGGAGCACTTTAAACATTAACACAAATGTAAATGTGTAAATTAGACCTGAGCGCGTGCAGCTCTGCAGCTCTGCTCTGTCGGCCGGGGAGACGTCAGCGGAAAGAAAGCGGTAAAAGTGTGATTTAAGAGAGCAGCAGCGGGACAACGTAAAATGAAATGAAAAAAGACAAGATCACTGGGAGTTTGACCAACAATGAAATATTAAAAGAGTCAAACTAACAGATGCTTTTGTGTGTCTTTAGATTGAGGTCCATGTCTCTCATGCTGCTAAAAGCAACCTTATGATTTAAGGACTTCAAGTAGAGAAATAAATGAAATCTGGATTTATCCTCCATGGCTTTTTATTTATTTTATTTTTATGGGAGTTAAAAACAGAATCCCTTTTTCCATGAAATTCCAGACAATGAATCTATTCCACCACATATTTCAATGACTTGACTATTTTTGTGTAAGGAACCGGATTCATTTCCACAGCGAGTGATATGGGCGCAGCAGGAATGCAACGACACAATTTACTATATTTTCTTTGTGTCCACGTGTCACTTCCTCAAAGTCTCCTCTCCGCTGCAGTCGCAGACGCAGAATTCATTACGCCAGTTTTTTGCCCCTAGATTTTCACACCACAGCTTTGAACATCTGCACCCTGTCATGTATCATCCCATTCATTTCTACTTAATTTGATCCTAATAAGTGCCTACATGAGGAGCCAGATGTTGCTGCGTAGACTGTGGCTCTGGAAGTTTTGTTTGTAGGGAGCTGAGTTCCGTACCTCGTTGTACAGTGTCGTTCACGGTGTAAAAAAGAGTTTAGTTTAAGATCAGGGTTCAAGGTACAATCGTAGATTTTTCTTCTTTTTCTTCATCTTCTTTTGGCTGATTTCCTTCAGTGTTAACCACCGAAGATCATCTGCCTCCATCCTGTCTCCTCTGAGGTCTTCTTCTCCTCTTTCCTGGCAACTCTGTCTCCATTATATTTGTCAGAATAATTCAGTTTATTTGATTTTTTTTTTTACTTCTCAGTGCACAAATACTAACAAAATTTCAAGTCCATAAAAAAGAGCTGGCTTTTCAGTTTTGTCTAAATGTAATCACTTATTTACTGGAGAAACTATAATGCAAGAATTCAACTCACACAAAGGAAGACTTTTATTTTTTAATGCACAGGGTAAAATGATGAAACGTGAAAAAAAAAAAAAAGATAAAGTGATGTCAGGTTCTGGGTCTCGGTGGCATCATGGAGGGAGTCACGAAGTTCTAGATGAGGTTCAGTGGGCAGCTCTGATTATATCCTGTGCATAAAGAACCCCTGTAAACCTGACTGTTAAGCAGCACCATATGTCAACCACTGGTCCTCAGTCTCATCTTGTCATTTCAAGTGGCTCCTAGACATGACTCTCAACATGGCCCAGATTTAGCCACAGCAACTCGCAGCCTGGCACATGTTAATAAAAGACATGGTGGATGGAGAGGAACCTTTGGGACCAGAGATACTTGTCGCAGGAAAAGCCATAACGTCAACCACATGACTATTTTTATGTGTTACTTTTTTTAGATGAAAAGTTTGGTCGGAAAATGCGTTTTCTTTAATCTAATACAACAGGTTTAGTGAATCTTATCAGATCAGATCAGTGAGGTGCATATCTGTACCAAACACACAGAACGTGACCTGCAGTCCGGCTGGACATAGGGAGGGGACAAATGGGACAGTTGTGTGATTTGTGTGACCTCAGAAGACACTCATCAAACTGAGACCCTGGGGAAAAAAAACATTAGTTTTAGACTTCTGGTCCACCATCGAATCTGAAAAGCTCCTTTGCCAGATATATTTACTGTCTTCTGCTTCTTTTCTGCTTGTCCCCATTTAAGGGGTTGCCACAGTGAGTCAACAATTTTCCATCTCCCCCTGTCCTCTGTATCTTCTACTCTGACTCCAACTACCTCCATGTCCTCCCTCACTGCATCCATCAATCTACTGTTTGTCTCCTACCTGGTAGCTCCATCTCTAGGATCATTTGTCTACCAATATAACCGCTGTCCCTCCTCTGAACATGTCCAAACCATCTTAATCAACCAGATTTATTTACTGTCTAGTGTGTTTTTCTTATTTTAGTTACTTGCTCTTATATCTATATTTAGCTGCGCTCTCTTCTCTCCCGTTTACACAAAGTTTCTCCTCAAATCATGATTGTTTTGTCCATTTTCCGTGACAGTGATTTGTTTCTGTGACTGGTCATGAATTAAAAAACTCCAGCTCAGACCCAGAGCAACAGTGTAGCACTTCCACCAGCCGACCATCGGATCAGGTCAATTTAAATAACTCCCCTGATTATAATTCCAATTGCCTCTGAGTTCAGCGGGGTTAAATTTGTCGTCCTGCCGTGGATGGTTATTACACAGGGGGAAAAGTACGCGGAGATGCCAGAGAAGGTAATAGAGCTGAGGAGTGTCACCCACCCTTCCCTGTGAGGAGGCATCTGCTCCTGTTTAACCCCGGGCTACAACAGCACTCTGGGTAATCAAAGTGACCGGCATGTTTCACTTACTGCCCCCTCAATGAAGGAGAAGTCATCGCAGTCACACAGCGATCCCTTCGACATACGGTTGTTGTTTAGAGCCAATGATTGCAGCTCATAGCAGTGAAGACTTCACCAGCCTGAGCTGAGAAGACCTGACTCCAGGCTCCAGGGACGACTGCACCGTTGTCACTCACAGTGTCTCCAGCTTAGTGTCTCTGTCAGCTGACTGCTGTCTCATTGTTTCACATACTCAGGGATGATGTGTGTGAGAGAGTAAGAGCAGAGCCCTCAGGCAAAACATCATGTCAGAGAGCTTTGTTCTCCAGGATGATGCTGGGACTCCCTCAACTGCTGTTGTTCCTCTGCTAACGGGGAAATTCGAGGAGATGAAATGGAACGTCCCCGACTCTTCTACTTCCTAATGCTTTGTGACAGCCACTCTCTGCCGAGACTGTGGGAGTGCCGACACAAAGGAGCAGCGACAAAACAAACACTGCTTCTCTGGAAAGGGTTCAACGCCACCAGACATGTGTTCATCACATGCGCTGATGTTGTCTGACACAAGGGGGAGTTTACACAATGTAACGTTCAATAAATCATGGCCAGTCTTGTGTTTGGAAATCTAGGATCAAACCTGAGGAAGTAAATCTAACTCTCACTGACGAATAAATATTTCATTTTGACATAAAGATTGTGATTAACAAAATGCTGAAGTTTACCTAGTTTTGCTATAAATTATTTTGAGAATGATTTATATTATTAGGTAACATATTAAAGACCAAACAGGAGTTCTGTGACAAACTGCAGGTCCAGTTAAACAGGATCTCAGCCGCTCTGATCCAGTGATCAGCTTTCTTTTTATAGTACTGAGTAATTATAAAACAGTTTAACAGTGTATCAGGTTCTGTCTGTGTCTGTGCTCTGCTGCAAAATAAAATAAAAAGTGCCAAAAACAAAAAAGAGAAAAACGGTACTAAGATTGTAAATATCTCAAGGTATTCATAATGGAATAGTGCAAAAGGATGTTTTAGTGACACAGAGAAAAACAACTGGTGATGACAGTCGGCAGCAGAAAAAAAAAACATAAATGGCCATTATTATTTCATACAAGAGCCTTTTTCTCTGCTTGAAAAATTTAAGCTGCAGTGGCAGCACCAACGCTGCACATGTCAGAAGAAAGCCCAGGGACCACAGATGATTTAAGTGGGAGAGGAGAGCATATGCAAAAACCACATGTGTAACAGCCATCAGTAAACAGTGAATATGTGGTAAACTTGGCAGAACACTGACATTTTTTCAAAGCACAGCCAGTGTGTTAAATAAAGACACGGCCCAGTGAGCTGCTGTTCCTATGTCAGGCTGTGGACGGGCCAGCGAGAGTGAGAGGGTGAGACGGAGAGTGAGACGGAGAGTGAACTGCTCTGACTGTTGTAAAATATAATAAGACGTCAAATAAGATCACTCTGAGATTCAGACCTAAAACCTAAATGAAAATGGCGTAGATTAAAAATGTATTAAAAAAGTTAAACTGTGGCAAAACTTTTTGTGAAATAAACAAACAACGTTTAATCCTCTACAACAGTGGACCCCAACCACCAGGTCGTGGACCAGTGCCGGTCCGTGGGGCAATTGGTACCGGGCCGCAGAGAGATGATGCTCAGCTTAACACAATTTATGTTTTATTTATCAGTAGATGCTAAAAAGTGTTTTGATAAAGGACCAGATCCCCTGGTGTTTGAGTGTCCAGGAGATGTCCAAAAACATTTTTATGCTGGATGTTTCATTTTCATTAGTGGTATTCATCAGCTACACTGGACTCAAAAACCGGTCCGCGAAAAATTTTTTGGACGTTTAACCAGTCCATGACACAAATAGTGTTGGGGAACACTGCTCCACAAGACTGGAGTTCAAAGTTCTGATGCACAGATCAGGTGACACAGGTCAACAACATTCTCCTGAACAATGACAAAACAAAAATCTTTAGTGATCTTTATTTCGCTCATCGTCAGCCTATCGATCACTTCAAGTTCCAACTCAAAAACACGCACTTAAACCTCACACCAGGCTAATGGCAGAAGGATGTTTTTCCCCCAGACAAGGCATTCATTTCAGCAGGCTTCAAAGTTGTGGATGTGGACGTTTGGAAGCCCACTGCCTAATTAGACATGCTTATTGGCAAAGCAAAGTTGCAGCTTCATTTAGTCAACAAGCAATAAACAAATTTTTCGCCACATTGCCATATTCTTTAGTCATTAGTTCAGAGGCCATCTGTACATGGGAAATAAACAAGAAACCTTCCTCTGGCCTGTGTAGAATACTGACAGTGGCTGAGCGTTTGATCTGGGCTCCTTGATCTATGGGTTCCATGGCGTCGCATCCCCCTGTGATCTGCTGGATTAATTAGGTGCAACGGGCATTTATCCATTAAAATCATAATACTAATTTAGCCGATGCAATGTGACGTCTCAGCAGGGGGCAGCAGTGGACCCGGCTTCTATTAAAGACGCTTAGCCCTCATGTCGTCTGATGACCTCCAAAGTCAAACGGATGGAGAAGGAGTGGCGATCCAGCACAAACCACAATTATTAACAACAAGCCATGACCGTATGTTTAACGAAGGACAACATGGGGCTGATTATGGTGTGAAACAGGTCTGGACAAACTAAGGCCCGGGGGCCAGAGGTGCCCTGTTGGGCTGTTGAATATGGTCCACCAAACATTTCTGAAATATACCAATAATATATTGTATCTACACATGACTGATGATCTTAGGACCCAATGTGGCCCGCAAGTAAAATTATTTGGCCACTCCTGTTGTAAAAACTTGATTTTTAAAAGAGAGTCCAAAAAAAAGAGGGAAATAGTTTGCACCACCAACCTCAACAGAGACATGGGGAGAGGACAGGGAGGGTGGACGAAAGAAAGGGAGAGAGAGGGAGGAAGTAGCAGTTTGTCTGTAGCAAAAAGTGCATCAAATGTAGAAAAAGTAGAGGAGAAAACTGTATGGAATAGAGAGTATGAGGATAGGAGACAGAATGGACAGGGCCAGAGAGACAGAAAGCATCTGCAGACACCATTTAAGCAAAACCATAGAATAAAATCTCTCCTTAGTTCTTTGTGTTGGCCCCAAAAAAATAGTGGACATTGTCCGTCCACATGTACAATAGTAAGTGTCGGGGCCCTGGTTCTGCAGCCCCTTTCTTGCACCTTGCTCTGTGAATGAATGCTATCTCAGAGCTGCAGTCTCCAAACTGCTGCCTATTCCCACACCCAGCAGAGCCTCCAGGGACAAGGAGGAAAACACAATTGAAAAGAAAGTCTCCTTTTTTTTTTGCATAGGTTTTTCCCAGCATCATGTCTCTCACTGTATCCGTTTCTTATCAAGGAACAAATGCCTTTGAAAACGATGGAAACAAAGCCACGAGGCTGCATTGTTGTCTGTCTTTGACGGGAATAATCTGGCGTTTTTATCACTCCTCAAAGTAACCTCCTGGAAAAAAAACAACCTGTCTGACAGCACCGTGCAGGGAGACACTCACATGACACACGCTGCTGGAGATTAGACACCAGGCAGGACGTGTATGCAGCAGAACTCACAGAGAGGAGAAGAAATCTCTACAGTTCAGTGTAGACATATTTCCATCAACACGTTTATAATAGGCGGTGTTTACAAAGTATATATTGTTATGACATTTTCTACTGACTTTTATAAATGTTCATGACTTTGGCCTCTGTGTTTCACTGCACAGTGCATTAAGCACCAGAGTAGAGTGCCATCTACTGGCCACCTGTGGAGGTGGTGTTGAGTGTTCGTCTTCACTACAGTGAGTTTATTTATTTAGTCACAAATCAAACAATATCTTAATTATATAAGTTTTTTTTTCTAACTTGTACTCAAAGCAATAAAGTAAGCCTGTAAAAATAAAACGTGTTTCCTGTTAAATTATTAATAAAATCTATAAAAAATCCACTGATTTAAATAAATAAAAATAGCATTAAAAAAATTTACATTGACTGTTGCTTAAGTGAAGCTTCAACGAAAACATACCATCAGAGATGATAGACAGAAATGTGATCACCGTGAACAGCCGATTGTTTATCATCATCATCAATAATTCCCAGTCTGAAGTCGACTGGAACAAGTGGAGCCTGTTTTCACTTTCACCTCTTCTGCTGAATATGGAACACATACTAATAACACTGGTGTTGTCTGCTGGATCCAGGAGGTGACAACCTGTTTTCGAAGCCAAGCCGGAGACATGTCATCAGCACTAAAAGATGAATAGATCAGTGGAAGTGTCACTATCTTTTCTGGCTTATGACACACAGAGCAGTGATAATTTTTCACAGGATGACAGTCACTCCCCCCTCGGAGGAAGAGAAATCTCAAATGCCATCTTAGGATTTCCAGAACTAAAATGAAACAAGAAAATAAAAAGATTTTATCCTGATTATATTTTTTCTCCTATATTTCAGCCTATTTCACAGAGTTACCTGAAAATGCATGCAAACTCATTTGTCATACTTTACAGTACATTAGGATTTTTTTTTACTGTTATTACATTGAAATTCTGTGATTTCATATATGTGATTTTTTTTTTTTTTTTTTTTTTTTGATGTCTAGAGTTTCTCAAAATCAGCAACATCATGCAATTATGTGTCGATGTGGTCATTGCCACGACCACGTGGTCCGTTTATGTATTCCATTCAGAGTTTGTTTGATTTTCTGACACTCGGCCGTGAAGAGTGAGCCGACACCGTGCCATTGTGCCGCTGTATCGTTGTTGCGATCCGACGAGTCTCGGTGTGGGCTGCTCTGCATCCTCACTGCCCGAAGGCTGTTTTCCTAATCATATTAATGAAGCTGCGATGTTCCAACCTGTGTTGCCTCTGCCCGAGCTGCAGCCCTATTTGCACTGTACCTATACTAATCTGACAGCCTTGATCAAGGAACAGAAACTAAAACCCCTAAGGCCTCTATTGATCAACCTTGAGTCTTAGCCTAACACTGTTGTGAGGAGCTGGTTAGCTATTACAAATGTTTGTGCGTCCAATGAATTATTTCATCAGAAAAAAAAAAAAAGAAACACGCTGCATAAAGTATTTATTCAGGAGTAAACAATTTCAAAGGGGTGTCCATGCTGCACCACCCTGGTGGAGATCAAGGCCTAACTGTTCAGCCTATTCTTCGTGAACATCTTCAGTTTAAGGGGAAAAACAAACTAAATCCAGGAGGCCTGAACACACAGCTGTAATAGTTGTGTAGTTGTAGTGTTGTTGTGATCACAAACAAGCTGCCATTGGACGTTTAACTATAAGTATAGGCAGTGATGCAATGGATAACACAAGATCTCAGGCTGTTTCTATGAAAACAATAAGGACGGGGAGGTAATAATCAGCAGTCAAATTATCCACAGAGACCTGCCTCCACACTGATTTCCTAAATGTTTACTAATGGACTGACTCGCTCTTTCTCTCCGTCTCTCTCTGTCTCTTCTGTTCTATTACAGAGAATTGTTGAGTGTTGCCCTGGAGGCTTACATCTCTCCTAGGGCCACAGGCCTGGTTAATGGATGACCCACTTGTTAGTTAATTGCTGTGTTGTCCCTGAACACAAAGGAAATGTTAAATTATGTTATATAGCTGCTGGATAATGAGCTGCAGCAGCTTTTTCTGGAGGCTCCAGGCGTTGATCACACACAGACGATGTAGTTGGAGTTCATACCTTTACCTAGAAGGAGAGACTTTTTCTCCTGCATGTGAAAAACCATCATGACCAGTATGTTTTCAGTTATATCACAATGTTTTCATAAAATAATATAGTATTATTGTTATTATGCAGTAAAACAGAAGGCGTATAGGGGAAGATACAGAGGTTTGAGTCGTTGCATGGGTTAGTTTAACTCACTCACCAACTCATGTAAGAAACACACACACACACCCAAATAATACTGCAATAAGCAGACAAACTGGGCAATAATATTATAATGTTATTATACTCTAAGAAATAGATAGGAAATCAAGACAAACAGAAATAATTTGCACAATAATAATGAAATCCTTTATTTTAATCTATTAAAAAAATCCCGTCTGTGAACCCTTAATGTGAAATTCAAATCAGAGATGGACTATATTGCATATTTCTGTCCAGCAGCCTCAGCCAGGACGCCCTGTGTGACTGTATTTTCAGGATCTCTGAAGTACAGACAGCTTCTTCACCTCTCAGACCTGCAGCCAGGAGTGAAGAGGCCAAGCTTGGCTGAAGAGCCTCTTTCACCCTCCTCTGAGGATTTGTTTTTTTTTTCACTGGGTGAACACACTGGAACACAGAGCCATGTTTGAAATTTACTGGCACTTTTTTCCAAACAAGAGCCACAGCCAATTGGAGAGGCTGGGGCTGATGATTTTATTCAATATTTAACATCGCAGAGCAGCATAAACAGTGATGGGTCTGAGCTGGGGAGAAAATGAAATAAATAACTTATCACGGCATCCCGGCTGCATCCGACAACTGAGACTCTGAGCCGAACCTCAGGAATTACATATTTCAAGCCCTTTTCATGCACATGGTTTTGTTACGGCTTTATCTTCACCATGAGCAGCCTGTGTTTATTCAACCCCTCAATTACCAAAGGCTCAGCCGGCAGGCCTTTAATTGATTACTTTAATTGATTGGTCGGGGGGTAACCATGGCTGAAAAGCAGTTTATCTTAATCAGTTGAGAGGAAATTTAGAGTGGGGCTTGATTTCCTCCAGCTGATCACCCCTGTGTGCTCAAAGTGCAGAGAAGGAGGAGGTGTGTGTGAAAATGTCTTCTTACACTTCCAACACTTCAGGACGGGATTACATTTTACCCACAGAAGCTTTGCTTTTTTTTTAATAAGTGACAGGGACGAGCACCAGTGTTCAGCTGCTGTTAGTCAGAGACTTCAAACTGTGAGGTCCATCTGTGTGAGCGCTGCATATGTAGAGATGATGAGATGTCACTGTCCACTTCTACACTGCAGGTTTACTTTTTACTGTGAAGATTCTCCTTCATCCAGGTCATGATTTCCAAAAAGAGTTTAGTTGTCAGCAACTGGACGTCTTCCTGGCGCTGAACAACATTTCATTCCTCAACTGAGGAACTTCATCAGTTTCTGGCTGATGACATAGGGAACTCTAGTAGTTCTACTCCTCTAGACCAGTCCCTTCTCCACTGTGTGTAGAGTTATTTTGGTCACACCTTATTAGACAGAAACTACTCCTGATGTTAATGACAGTGGGGGGACCGTGCATTTATATCGTAGGCCTTCAGTGATGTCATAGTTTTGTGACGTCTTTTCTTGTGTCAAAGCAAAACCCCCTCATAATAACATCAGCCAGGACTTGAGAATCCACACTTATACATTATTTTACCTTTAATATAGGCTCATCGAGCAACACTTAATTATAAAAGCATTTAAAATCTATTATTTTTTAGTATTTTGGACATTAAACTTTGCCAGTTCATTTGACAGAGCCCTCACTTTTGATTCTGGAGCTCTGGCAGATTTCATGGAAACCAACAACATAAGCAAGCTGAAATATGATTGGATAAGAAGTTTTCATCCAACTTTTTAAACGTAAAAACACTTTTTATATTAATAAGATATAACTAATATACAATTCTTGGGACTTGGGTTCACAAAGGCCCCCGATTTGATTCCCCCTACCACCAAGTTACTGCTGATGTGCCCTGAGCATGGTCCCCCCACGCGGCTCCCTGAGCGTTGGCCCTGCTCACTACAGTGATGGGTTAAATGCAGAGGCATAATTTCCTGAAGGATACTCCCCTGGGATTTATTTTGAAAATATTTATGAATTAATGTGTTTTTCTGAGTATGTTTAGGCCAGCAGAGAAGGCTTTTTTCACTGCCCACCACTGGTTCATGAGATGTGTTTTTTCTTTTGTCACATGTTTCCGATCAGTGGATGATGGTTGGTTCTACAGTAGCAGTTAGCTCACCTGCCTCCAAATCAGAGCAAGCAGAGAGTCCTGGGTTTGATTCCTTCAGTTTACAGCGGTTTAAAACAACTGCTGCTGTTAACGCAATAATTTGCGTTACTGTAAAACATTGGCATCACTGTAAAGGTATTTATTCTTATTCAAAGTTATGGAAGAAAATCATCCAATCTACATAAAAAAAAATATTATTGTCACTGACAAAGTAAATGTTACATTTTTCAACATAAACCAGGTTAAGAGAGAAGATTTGGAAACACTTCGAGAAAAATGTCCAACATGAAGGACAATTATTTTGTCAATAATGGTTGTGAGTCAAAGTGACACCTTCTTTAACCTGTCAGTGTTGATAGGTTACCACTGCTATGATTAGACTTGTGAAACAGCAGGAGATCATCTGAAGATGTCTCCGTGCATCACATTCTTCTCACTCACAGTTCAATTAAGACAGCGATAAGAAAGGGAGATAAGAAGCATTTTTACTAATTGGGGCTCGTGGCAGCCTCACTGTGTGTTTGTAAA
>JAFBJS010001753.1:271207-306238 GCA_016785265.1 Paraplagusia blochii | reverse complement strand
TGGAGAGAAGGAGAGAGATTTCTCCAACAGCAGTTCCTATCTCCACCTTTGCAAAACGTGTCGGTAACGACCAACAGACAGATACATCTGTCTCTTATACACATCTAGATGTGTATAAGAGACAGGTGTTCTCTGCCTGACGACCATGTTTTTAGGATGATGATGATGATGATGATGAAAAGCCCATGTGACCCTGTCCGATTAAGCTCTGCTCCTGAGAGAGGCCACTCTGTTGGGCTCCCACAAGGCCCAGTTGTGTGTCAGCATCTGAGGATGAAGCACAAAGGAGCCACAGCAGGGCAGCCAAGCACAACCAAGAGCTTCCAGAGGGAAGAAAGTAGAATAAGTTGTTGTTTCCCATGATTCTTTGCCCCCAAAAGGTTATGTCACCCAGCCAGTAGGGTTACAACCACAGTAAAATCTAGAAGTTGAAATTTAAAGAAACTGTCAGGTAAACATCAGGGTGATACTAATGGCTGAAAGACACATGTGTTTTTTTTTTTGTATCAGAAAGAAATGTCTTGGTTAGACAACAGTGATGACAACTCTGATACTTATATTTGAGTATTAAGTATTACAACAATAAAAAAAACCCTCTACTGTACATACAATTGAAAGAGACTTAGGTATTAATGATTAATAAACAACATCATAGTCATTATTAATCCTTAACACTGAAAATTATAAGGAGAGAAAATGTAAGATGTTATGTTTTAAGAGAAAAATACAATTTTATCCAAAAAAACATGAAAATAAAAAAGTTGATTAAAGCTTTAATGTTTTAAATCTAAAAGGTTTTTTTTGTATTCAATTTAATTTAATTCAATGCAGTTCACAACTAGCTGGTCACTTCAATCTGATGAACACAACTCCCTGCCATCAACAATGATATGTTGAATTCTGTTTTTGTGAGTTTCTGCTGATCAGAGTTAAAGATGCTGAGATTCTCTTTAAGAGAGACAAGGGTGGACAGAATCAGGAATGAGGTGATTAGGGGGACAACACTGTGAAGTGTTGGGTCCTCTGGACAGAAT
This sequence comes from Paraplagusia blochii, assembly GCA_016785265.1. Lineage (NCBI taxonomy): Eukaryota > Metazoa > Chordata > Actinopteri > Pleuronectiformes > Cynoglossidae > Paraplagusia > Paraplagusia blochii. The sequence continues at coordinate 305,204 of JAFBJS010001753.1, read as the reverse complement.
CACTGACAACGGACAACGTTTCAATGCTTTAATTTTAACACAAAGTTCACGGGGCAGTCCCGTGTATGGAGTGTTTGCGCTTTTGTCTCCTCTCAAGCGGCTCCACAGCAACTGCAGTGTCCCACAGCTCGACCCTCTCCCTGTGGTCCCGGCTCCTACTAATAAAGGGAGAGATCTCATTAAAAGAATTGCGCTCACCTGTGCCCGGTACAGCATCAGCCTCACCACTGGTCCACTCCACACAGCTGATCGCTAACCACTGCCCCGCCCTCACAAACACAAACAGGAAGGTTGGAGCAAAAGCTTCAGAAGCCAGATTGAGATGGTTTGGTCATGTTAAGAGGAGGGACAGTGGATACATTTGTAGAAGAATGATCCTAGAGATGGAGCTACCAGGTAGGAGACAAAGACAAGATTGCTGGAGCAGTGAGGGAGGACATGGAGGTAGTTGGAGTCAGAGTAGAAGATACAGAGGACAGGGGGAGACAAAACAGTGATTTGCTGGGGCAACCCCTAAAAAAGGGACAGGCTGAAAAGAAAAAGTAGAAAACGAAGAGCCCAGGGAAATTGTACCAGGTTCTATTGATACCACTCTATGTCACAGCTGCTCCTGAAGCCTAACACAGGGGGTAACACCAATGGGAGATCATTGTCTACCTGTGGCCCAACATCTCCATAGACACATGTTAGAGCCATGTTTAAACAGAGACTGGGGTTGAGCAGAGGGACTGAGGGAGAGATTAACAGCTCTTTGTCAGAGCTCAGCCTCAGGGTTTTTGGGTTTTCTGCTCAAATCCTCCCTAAGCCTTTGGAGCACGTTCACCACAGTGAGTGCATGTGCATGTTGGAGAGAAGGAGAGAGATTTCTCCAACAGCAGTTCCTATCTCCACCTTTGCAAAACGTGTCGGTAACGACCAACAGACAGATACATTTGAAAAACACATCTTCCTCTTATTCTCTCGTCTCCATTCCATTCTGTCATCCTCTCTATGTTCTATTGCAGAGCTGCCTTTGCCAGATAAATGTTGGAGAGACCGCCCACATATTCTCCCGGAATAACGTTCCCTTGAAAATGTCCGAGAGATTATATGATACATCACTCAGTCGCATTTACCTCAGACCTCACATGCCACGCACTGAAAACATGTGCATCTTCAACCAGATGGAGGGAACGGGGGAAAATATAGAGGCGTATTTTTATTAGCCCAAACTGACTGTCATGGAGCGTCTGCAGTCAAAGAACTATCAAAGGATTCATTCCTGTCTGATGTGCAAGTCTAAAGTGGGTCACACGCCACAGTCACTGTGATATCACAGTAAATATTCACAAGCTTATAATTATTTAATAATACCCTAATGGAAAAGTTCCCCACCCCAAATGTAGGCCCACCTCCAAACTTAATCTTCTCCAAATATGTTAACAAATTCATCTGTAAACTTCTTGTAGTCGTCCTGCCTTTCACCTCAGCGATTCCACACAGAGGAGAGAGAAGTCGTCCGTGAACAAAGAAAATTGACCCTAAAAAACACAAAACTGTATAATATAATTATCAAATTAGACATAAATAAATGTGTGTGTCTGTGACCAGGCCAGTCCGCTCATGTAAGGTCATAATATATGCTTGCATAAAAATGAGTTGTGTTCACCATTGCACCCAGTGTTAAGAGACCTGCTGTTTAATCAGAGCTGAATTATACTGTCCTGCCTCCTGCGGTCATTTGTCAGGACATATTGACATCCACCGTCAGCAGCAGCCGAACAGTCAGAAAGCTGTTGTGTGTATAAATCAGAGTTGAACCCTTCACCCAAACAGGCAGTAACGCTGCTTAGTCGTAAAGACAAAGAACATTCAGTTGTTAAATGATTTGTCGAACCTTCATGACTCCTACGACTTCCTCAGACCTCAGAGTAGACCTTCATTATTTAAGGATACATGGGTTTTATTCCAGTGTGTGTTCTTCAGAAGTACAGTACAATATCCCCCACAATGCCCTGCTCTTTTCACAATCCCAGCTTCTGTGCAGTTCTGTGTTTTCAAGTCCAGTTCTTAAATTTTAATGCAATGTAACTTCATTGCATTCAGACTCAGATCAAAGTGCTCTGTTCTCTGTTTGATGTATCCTCCATTTGAAGTTTTTTTTTTCCAAAAGACAGAGGGTGTAAAACAAAAGTTTACATATTCTTGTTTTTGTGGGAGCAACCTCTGCCTCACCGTATATTGATCCTCACACTCAGGGAGAAGGGAGACAGGGGAAAGGGCTGCAGGTTTTTGTTTGAATCCTGGTATAATACCAAGACTGGCCACTAGGCTGTCTCTGACCAGTCTGCTGGGGAAATAAAGGGGAGAGGAGGGAGGAGGGGGGGTCAGAAAAGCCTGTTGGTCTGGTTTGGTATCAATCTATAAGAGGGTGGACATGTGAGGTGACCAGCTGTGTTCTGATGAACAATCCCAGCCTGGGGAAAGTATAACCCACTGTGACAGTGATTGGCAGAGAGGGGAAGCAGTGGTGTTGAAATGCTGGATGGATGGAGCCATCACAAAGAGGGGGCTGACAAGGAGCTGTCAGAGCAACAACGGGCGACAACGCTCGACAATGACATCACCCACAACCAGAGTCGGGAGCTCTTCTGATGTTCTGTCATTGAGGAACTTAACACAGGACCTTCACAAAGTGCTGCAGTTAGTGTCTGGAAACATGTGTTTGGACCTTCTGTGGTGGAGGAACCTGTGAACACAAAGAAAAAGGAAACCAAGCAAGGAAAAGGAGGGAAGACAAGAAAAGGAACGAGTGAAGGACTGGTTCTTCACCTCTTCTTCTGGTTATCATTTCCATAGCAGAGTAGAATAAAGTATGATTCATAGAGAAGGGACAAAATAAGAACGGAAGGAAGGATGTAACAAGGGAAGGATGGAAGAGAAGAAGAAAGAAATAGAAGGAAGAAGGAGAAATGGTGTTGAGAAGGAAGGAAAACATTCTATGGTTTAAGGAATTGTGTGAAAGAAGAGAAGGGACGAAGCTTGAAGCAAAGGAAAGGATATAAGAAGGGGGAAGGAAGGAAGGAAGGAAGGGAGAAAAAATAAGAAAGGAAACAATGAAAGAAATGAAAAAGAAAGGAGGTAACGGAAAGAAAGGAAGGTTCTTTATTGTCACTCTATGATGTGGTTTGAAAAATTTTAGGTTTTTTTTTTTCAGATTCTACAGTAGAGCAGAATAATGGATGATAAAATCGGGGACGAACAAAAGGGACGAACAAAGGAAGGATACAAGGGTGTAACTAGGTAAAAGACGGAAAGAAAAGAAGGAAGGGACATGGTTTAAAGAATGTTTTACTTTCTGTTATTTATTAAAGGAAGACAAGGGATGAAGAGGAAGGAATAAAAGTAGGAAGGAAGGTAAAAAGGAAGTAGGGATAGAAAGAAGGAAGGAAGAGTGTAATGAAATATGGCAGGAAATAAAGATGGAAGCAGTGATGGAAGAAAGAAAATAAAAGAAAATCAAATACAAATACAAAGATGACGACATGATTAAGATTTTGCTCAGAATACATATAAACACAATATTACAAAAAAAAAATCAAACCTGCAGAAAAAATCCAATCCAGTTGACACTGTCCTACAGAACAGAGCAGTGACAGTGGACACGGTGTTGACTTGGAGACAAATACCTTTAAAACACAGAGTGTTTCAGCTTCATTTCATATAGTAAGGTCTGTTGACAATAGGAATGCTAATATACACATATGTCAAAAATCAAATGTAGATATAAATATGTTATTATATTGTTATATTTCTATGTTTTTTTTTTTTCTTAAAGTTTGTGTCGTTTAATTCTCTCCACAGACTCCAAACTAAACGTTGCTCCAACTTTTTTTTTTCCTTCCATTGCTGTGATTCTGCCAACTTTTCAAGCGTTTGTATCATTTCAGCAGCAGCAGCAGCAGCTTGTGTGGCAGGGTTGTGTTTATCCCTGGAATTTCAGTATATTTTCAGGCTATTGAATGTTGTTTGGTTGTCATCATAATGAGCTTATGTATGAAAATTCTTCTGTTTTGAAGGAGACGTGAATTCCAGCATTAAAAATTAACTGGTATATTGCAAAACATCACTCCTTTAGGGCAAGTGTTGGAGCAGATGTTCCTCCAGTGATCTGTAAATAAGTGAAATTGTAGATAAAGACACTGAGGAGGCTGTTAGAAATTCAGGAAGCGGCCCAGCCCTGCTTCAAAACCACTCAGAGAAAATAGTGCAACAGCAGTCAAAAACAGTTAAAGCGCATTTGAATCAGCATCTTGTTTTACTTCTTCTTCCTATCGCTTTTCTCCTCAGACCCTCAGACGCTCATCTTCACTTGAACTAAGAGTGGAGGGAAAAAGAAAGACCTTGAAGAAGACTGGGAGATTAATTTAATAGTTGGGCGGAAGAAAAATATCACCAAAAGTATGCATGAGTGTAAGAAAAATGAAAACAAACACACATATATTAAAGAATATCTTCAACTGACAACTGGAGACGCTGGAGATGGAAAAAAAAAAAAGGGGGGGGAGAGGAAAAAAAAAAAAAAAAAAAAAAACAGAACGCTCTTTCTTCTGGATCTGAGGAGCGTGGCTGGAAGGAGAACGCTGCCCTCTTTGCGGCTGGCGTTTAATGAAATATATAACAATTGTTCCTCAATCAGAACAAGTGCTTGTTTAAAATGCAAATCCGCTCTTGTCTGTGACACACTGTAATTAGACGTAACAATGATGTATTATTTCCGTGATCTTTCTCCAGGCTCATCAAGAGCTTTGAGAATGGGACAATGATTGACCACCTGGTCCTGCTACTGTAGCTAAATTTATTAAACAAGCTCTCTTTAGAAAATCAATGCCTGATTGTACTAGCTGCATGAGGTCAGACTTATTTTTCCACCAGAAGACATAATTAGCCTCACCTGTGACTTGAAAACGTCTCTAAACTGTTACTCCAACTATTTTCTTAAAGCGTTTGAATTGTTTTACTGCCACCTCTAACCCTATAGGCGCCGCTGGGTATTGCAGTGCTCTAAAATAACATTTTCTGAATGTGCTGGCGTAATTGCCTTAAAGAGTGCTTGAAGAACTATGAGGAAAACTGTGCTGCAGATTGCATCGCAGCAGCCACTTTAGGCTCAAAATACATTGATTTAACCAACAAGTCGGCAAATAAATACAGTAACAGGGTCTATTAATTTCTGGGTGAATCAACACCACCCATGTATCCATTGTTTTTAGAGAATATTTCTCCTGGAAAAGGAGGAACAGATCTTGCTCTGTCTCTGGGTTTAGTTTCTAATTATATTATGTTGTCTTAATTGAACTTCATGGCGATGCTCTAAAAAGCACAGCTCCATGACCAGAACTGCCAGAATTCTTCAGCAGCTCATTCTGCTGCTCGAATAAATTAATTGGATTAAAATATTTGATCATCACATCCTTTGTGCACCCATGCTTGAATGTCTGCTGTTAACACACACTGGCATAAATTGAAACATATGTTACTGAGATACTGCAACCTCCTCAAACACAGACAAGGGATCGAAGTCAAAGAGCTTTCCAGAACACAGAAAGTTGGACACGCAATAGAAAGGAAGAAAAATTAGATAACTGCGGAACTGTATCTTCTACATCAGTGAACACCAACCTGGTAGCCCCCATGTTCTACCTAAGGTGCCCATGGGTTGTGTTCCAAAAATCAAAACCAGTCCACAAAGGGTCAAGATGGTTCTGTCCCTGTGCTGTTTGAGCAGAGTTTACACTTACAATGATACGCTAATGGGTGCAATCATGATGGTCAGAAGAGTGACCTCTATTGTCTCTCCAATTACTTTCTGTTATTGCATCGTTTCATAAGTCTACATCAAATAAGAAGCTCTTCCTATTACTGAGTACCATTGAAGTGACTCTGGGTTTCTAAATAGTTGGTGAACCCTAATCTTGAGAGAATTAACTGTCACATTGCTGTCAAACCAGTCTAAATGCTGCACCAGTTTTTCAGCACCATGGACAGCAACACGTAGACAGCTGTCTCTCAATCCTACCTGCTACAGACGTCAACAGTGGGTAGTCAAGGCCTTCACATTGTTACAAATTAATGCCTAAACACATGACTACACACAGAATATATCTATTATATAGTGAGTACACAGTAACTAGTGAATCTAATGCTGATTTTCCTTAAACTACCCTATTGTCAATACAGTATTTTTATTTGATTTTTAGAACTTTATAAATCCCTCGGGAAATTATGGTTCTACATTGAACCTGTTACCATAGTGTGCAGGGTGCAGCTGCCTGAGCGTTGTTTGGGGACAATACCATGGTCAGGGCTCCTCAGCGGTAACCTGGCTGTAGGTGGGATTCAAACCGGGGGCCTTGCAGACCCAAGTCTGCTTCATTAACCACTAGGTCACCAACTGCCACCAACTTCTGAATGGACAAGATATTTATTTATTTATTATTTATTACCATTTATTACAATAACAATAACAGTAAAGAACCTTTTGTAAACTTAATTTGTAAAACGTCAGACTCTGCAATGGTGGCCTAGTGGTTGAGGAACTGGACTTGGGTCTGGAGGGTTTCAGGTTTGAATCTACCAACTGCTAAGTTACCACTGAGGACCACTGAGCATTGCACCGTCCCCACTCACAGCTCCCCTGGCACTCAAAGCTGCCCACTGTTCACTTTGGTGATGGGTTAAATACAGAGGTGACCTTTTGTCGTCTGGATCACAATGACAAGGAGTTTGTTTTCCTTCCTTTTGAATAATGCGTGAAAGGACTGAGAAGAATTCAATGAATTTCTGACTTGTTTTTACTGCAGCACTGACTATGGCTTAATTCGTTTTCTAAATTTGACAGATTTCACCTTTTTGTCACTTTCCTCATCCCGATACAAACTGTAGACGGAAAACTTGAAAGGAGGGTGGTTCTGCAAATGTGTTGATGGTGGGGGTGTCGGGGAGGGAGTCGGTAGTGGGAGGAACGGATGGTTGGAGGGGCTGCTTGTGACTGGAACAAGGGTGTCAGGAGCAGATGCAAATGAGTTGTGTTGCAGCAGTGTAAAAACCAAATCAGAGAAAATGAGAGGGAGAGGAAGTGAGAGAGGATGAGGGAGTGTGTGGCATTCACAGCCCGGGCTACTTTCACACCTGCAGCCACTGAGCTTGTTTTACACTCAAACACACACACACACGCGCAATCACTCAGACTCTCACGACGCACAGGGCCGGATGACAACCTTATGACACGGCAACAACACACCGCAGCACGCCACTTCTGGAACCACTCAATCACCGTCTTGCTAATCACATGCAAATTAATATCCCGTTGTCCTCGGGTCACATCCATCACATTGACAACAACGGTTATTAGAGGTGTATCCGTCCTGGAGACGTGTTGGAAGGATCGCAACACCACTTCTGTCCAGCTTTTGTTTTGACTGTTTTCTTCAGAGCACCATGGAAATTAAACCAACGGGATTTACTTATTCCAACAAACTCCTCGGAACATTTTTTGACGTACTTATTCAAACGCACGGTGCGTTGAATGTTGAAATTCCACAGGATTATAAACCAAACGCTCGTCCTTGAATGTGATAAGAGCAGAAAAATGACATGCCATCTGCATTTTTATTTATCTTCTCATGCTCTGTGACGACATCGCCCCATAACTGACACACAACTCTTTTGATCCTGGACTGAGGTGTTATTGAAGTTGGGAGTATAAAGTGCACCTTTGAATTAAAGCAATTATTATCCCTTTGTGTTGGACATCAAAAGTAAATCGGCGGCGTTCCCGTTAGGCGACAGGAAAAAAAAATGATTGATGCTCCGGAGTTAGTCACACTAACTGGAATCACAGGCTTTGAGATTTAATTTCATTTGAATACATTCATAATGGTTATCACCATTTTGAAAGGGAGCTATTACAACCATTTGCTGAGACTTCAAAATGTTTTACAACAGGCCTGGAAACATCAAATACGGCTATAGCTGAATAGTCTTTAAATGCACTCATTAAGGCAATTGAATAATGTTGTGGTGTAGTGATCAGAAAGCAGCTTGTGTTCAACCAGGGGTAAATTATGAGGTGTGCTACCTTGAATGTAGATTCCTTTCGCAGGTTTGTTTTTCCACATGTTTGGCAGAAGTTTTGCCAAATGTTAGGACTTTTTTTTTTAATGTAGATAAATTAAAACACTTGAAAAAAAATGTTCTACCAGAAAAGATTTTAATGAGGGTAAAAAAAAAAAATTAAAGATTGATGAATGAGAAGCACAGCATTAGTTAGGGGAGTAGGGATGGGGATTTAAAATGTGTAAAATATATATTTTCAATAGTACCGTAGTCTGTGAATGAACACATATTAAGTTAAATATTTCCCAAATTGTACGTTTTGTAGGTAGAAATTGTGGGCACAACTTCAAATGTAATAAACAACATTGGACTAAGATGAAATGAGTGGCTGTTTACAAAAATCAAATCAGAAACTGATGAAAAACGCCAAGTTGCAATATGACTGGTATATTTACAAATTAAAATAACTTCTTAAAAACTGAAAAAACTATGAAATTATTTTTTATGAAATTACATCTTGAGTTTTTAAACCATAATTATCAAAAATCAATATAAACAGGATTTTTTTTTTTTTTTTTTTTTGCTTAGGGCAGTAGTAGCCTATTGGTTAAGGAGGTGGACTTGGGTCCACAAAGCTCCAGGTTTGAATCCACCAGCTCTCCACTGAGGTGCTCTGATCTTAACCTGATCAACCTTATTCCCACCCACAGGAAGGCTCACTGTATGGTGCAGTGTGATTTGGGTGGCAGCCATGGAGACTGCTGCCAAGTAACAGATTAGAGGATAAAGACTAATGAATAAAAACTATTTAATTGATAAAAACAAAACATAATAATGTAATAATTTTTTTTACAGTTCTCCAACAGTATCATAATTCATTGACAGATCTAAAATATTTTGATCAGAAAAATGCATTGATGGCCATCGAATTTTCACCACGGTGTAGAATCATGGACAACATTCCCAGTCCTGTCATTAAACTGAAACTCAACTCTATCACGACTGACGTCAAAATGACCCGACCTGTCTGTGAACCCTCGCTGACCTGTAACAGTATAACAGTAGCTACAGACAGACGTCCTCTGGTAACAGACAAAGTTTATCATAAGTTTAGCAGTGAAATGGAGAAGCTGTTCATTAGAACATAAGAAATATCTGACCATTAACCTTTATTTTTCCCGAGAATGTATTCTGTGTATATATAGGATAGTAATTTTAGCCTTTCAGCCCAGTGAAAAATCATACAGTTTTTTTTTTTCCTTACAGAATGTATGCTCTATATAGATATCCAGGCAGCAGTAGAACCCAATATGTCATTCCCAAACATTTCCTCTGGTGAATCACTCTTTCTCTATAATTTCCATAGAAATTTTGTGCGCAAATACGGTAATAGACACATTTATAACATCAAAAGGATTCAATTTTCTTTTCCATCACATAACAGTATGAATGGCTTTTTCCATTGAATCTAACAACGAGGGGCCATTACCACATGCTAAAGGATGGGTTGTCGCCACTTGCTTTTATGAGAGTGTGTCAAACAATTTCTCAACGTCTCGCATTTGTTCGAAGCGGACGGCGACTGTCAAACAGGTTTACTCCTAATTTGTCAGGCGGAGGTCATTTTTATTTTCAATGCAATCATCAGTGATGCATACGTAGCCCGGCGCATATACATCTTTAAATGCACTCTTTTATTTGCGTCTAATACATTAACTCTCTCCTCTAAAGACTGCACGCAGGACTGCAGTGACAACTGGAAGCAGCTAATTGCAGCTGGTAAATTATTTGGAAACGATGACACGCACGGCAAGAGAATGTGATGGCTACACTAAACACTGAGCATTTTTACTTTGCCAGGGATGTGGCCGGCGTTCAAATAGATGGGTGATAAAAGCAAATATTTTCACCTCAATCATTTAATGGCTCAGTGTGGAGCACTTTTCAGCAAGGGTTTGCAGTAAATGGCTGGAAAAATGGCAAGTTCCTCATCTTTCACCACATTGTAGCTGGACGCCTCTGCTCAGGCTTTTCTGTGCTGCTGTGCTGGTAATGATTCATATGAAGCGATGCAAGTGTAACAGCCACATAAAAAAAAAGAGAAAAATGACTCCATATTTAACTGAGCATACAGATGTGGGGGGTTTTTTTCACCCCCCAAAAAAGTAAACTCTTTCTATAAACTTTTATCTGTTTTTGCAGAAGTCCCGCTTGACATTTTCTCCAAAAAATGCCTCATTTCCTGACACATTCAGATGTGTGATTAATTAGACAAATCCACAGTAAACTGCACGGATTCATGCAACAGATTAAATTCTAGTGTTAATTAGCTGATTTAACCAGGCCCTATTCATCTAAGGGAAAAATGCTTCCAAAGAAATCCAGCTTCATTTGTTTATTTTTTTTGTTACTCTGTGGTTAAGATTTACCTCCTCATACAAACGTACTTTGCAATAAAATAAACCAATCAATGTTTTGTTTTTTCAACACCAGGTCAATTCTTAATTACATTTATCATAGAGTTCTTAGACCATTCATGGTTAGACCAGAGGTGTCCATGCGGATCAGGCTGGAAAACCATTCAAATGACCAGGCTGAAGTGATTTGCTGATTGCACTGAAAATGTTAAATATTAAGCAACAGTGAGATTCTGTACGTTATTTGTATCAGTGGTTCTCAACTGGTGGATCAAAATCCAAAAGTGGAGGACAGAGCAATCGAAAATGTTAAATATACGTATAGTTTTATGATTTTTTTTAATATAATTGTAGGCTGCAGTGATGGCCTAGCAATTAAAAAAACTGACTTGGGTCCACAAGGGTTCAGATTCTAATCCACCAGCTGCCAGGTTACCACTGAGGTGCTCTGATCATAGCACTGTCCAGACCCCGATAACTTCCACAGGGCTCATCAATCACAGGGAGACTCACAGTATGGAGCAGTGTGATTTGGGTGGCAGTTGTGGAGACCGTTAACCCTGAGACCTGGTAATGATGAGAGGATGAAGATGAATGATTGCAATGTTTCTTCGCAGCTTGTCATAGAGGGGGTGGTGATGGTGATTCCTGTAGCCAGACCTGCAGAGAACCACCTGAAGTGTGTGTTGTGATTTGTGTGTATAATCAATAATAGAGTTTATGATATTTTTTATGTATATTTTCTTTTTAATATTTTTAAAATCATTACTTATAGTAGATTGCATTATTTTTAAAAGTCAAGACATCCAAAGTGTAAGATGCTTGAGTGCACATTGGTGGACAGCAGTCATCTGTTACAATTCAACAGTATTTTCTATGATACGTTAACAAACATAAATGTGATATTTTTATTATTTGCTCCCTTCAAGGCTAATTGATGAAAAGAGGAAAAAATATAAATATGTACATAAATATTTAAAAATTCCTTTTTTTATTTCTTTAAATATAAAAATATTTAAACATATTTAAATTGTTGTCACCTTTACTGAATCATATCTCATTTAAATTCCTGTATCTTTTATTTTTTCTTGATATTGAAATCAACCCTCAGTTTTATATGGCGTTAGTTATTGATTAAGCTGTAAATATAAGAAAATGTTTCTTTGACTTTTACAGGCGTAAGAGTGAATACAATCAAGCGTTTCTTTTCCTCTTCATCCATATTCCTTCATGCTGAAACATCACTGTTCTCTGTGGATTTCCATTCAGGAGATCAAAACAAGTCCATATCCATGAGTATGGATTGGTCAATCCTACAGAGATTCTGACCAATGAGGGAATATCATTGTGTTCCAATTATACAGTTGAAGCCAGTTCACTTGTTTATTTATGCGTCTCAACGTAGCACAGGTACAAAGTAGTCTGTGTCCCAGTGGACGTCTCTGCCTAAACAGTATTCTCTGCCGTTCTGTTTGTCCATCAACCAAGTCAGTGAATATGGGAAAATACATCTAAATGCATTGATGTGGTGCAACATCACCTAAAGACGGACTGTGATTGAATTTATAGATGTTTCATATGTGATCATTGAGGTTGTCATAATGACATGAAACACACACACAGATATGAGTCTACCACTGAAGGAGTTCTCCCTCAGTGAAGATAAGAACCACCATCTGCTGAGAGCCAATCACAGAGAGAGAATATCAGTAAGACATGAAAGGACAATGTCCTCAGAGGAAGAAGAAGACTGATGATGAAGACTGAAGATGAAGACTGAAGATGAGGACTGAATAAGATTTAGATTTTAAAAATGGAACTTTAATGACTTGATAAAGGTCAGTCGTGATCCACAGTTTTGACCCACACAAGACTGAAGATGAAGAATGAAGATAAAGACAGAAGATGAAGAATGGAGATGAAGAATGAAGAAGACTGAAGATGAAGACTGAAGATAAAGACTAAAGATGAAGAATGATGAAGACTGAAAATAAAGACTGAAGATGAAGAATGAAGAAGACTCAAAATGAAGAATGCTGAAGATTGAGAAGCAGACTGAGGACGAAGACTGAATAAGAAGACTAAAGATAAAGACTAAAGATAAAGACTGAAGATGAAGAATAAAGACGAAGAATGAAGAAGACTGAAGATGGAGAATGAAGAAGATTGAAAAGAAGACTAAATATGAAGACTAAAGATGAAGACTGAAGATGAAGACTGAAGATGAAGACTGAAGATGAAGAATGAAGATGAAGAACGAAGAAGAAGACTGAAGATGGAGAATGAAGAAGACGATTGAGAAAACCAAAGATGAAGACTGAGGATGGAGAATGAAGATGCAGAATGAAGAAGAAGATTGAAACAAGACTAAATATGAAGACTGAAAATGAAGAATGAAGAGAAAGATTGAGAACAAGACTAGAAAAGAAGACTGAAGCAGACTGAAAACGAAGAATGAATAAGAAGATTGAGATGAAGACTGAAGAGGAAGAGGACATTTACAACAGCAACAATAAAAGTTTAGTAATAATGTTTACGTTGGCTGATGATTAGAGTGTTATTTGTTTGGTATCATATCAGATCAAATGTCTAATGTGTGTATCTGATCAATTTCTTTTACTTTTCCTGTCCCTGCTTGACCGACTTCATCATTTTTGCCAGAGAAAAATGAAATCATCATGAATGTTATGGCATGTGCTGCTCATTGTAAAGATGACCCAGAACTTCAGAATGGGAGACCGTATCCCAGGACCAGGAACAGAATTCACATTTTGCAAATGAGAAAATGAATTTCAAATGTTCATTCTCCTCCGTTGAATTCGCAGCTGCAGATATTTTTTTTTTTCTTGCTTTTGTCACTTCCAGTCCTGCGCTCTGCCAGCTCAGCTTTTAAAGCTCTGGCAGCCTGGACGGAGCTTATATTTAACAAAGCTGACAGGCTGGACAGTAATGCAGTTGTCCGGGCTTTTATTTCCTACTTGGGATTGGATTTTGAAAAGCGGGAGCGCGCTGTAATGAAGTGCTCTCCCATTGGGGCCAATAGTACTGCTGAGCTGTGTCCATTCATAGCAATAATAATAATAATAATAATAGTAATAATATTAATAACAAATCTTCAGATGTCCTGCAGTGGCCGCCCCTGCGCCCTCCTTCACATGTATTCATCATCTGATAAATTAGGTAATAAGTCCAATATATAAACAATATATATATTTCATCACAGATTTAAAAAAAAAAGAAAATTGTTGTTAAATTTTGAAATATTACTTCCCAACTGACAAAATGGATCAAATAAGTCAGTGAGACATTCGTCGTCCCACAGACTTCTGCACGTGCAAAGTGAATCAATTATATTGTGACTCTTTAAATAGAAATTATATTTGTTTGTCTGCTGTGTGATGATGTCAAACATGTGGATCCAACTAAACAGTTCCTACTCAGTTCAGTTGGTTTTTCAAGATACTTTAACCATCGGTTACATGTTGTTCTGACCAAGAAACAGAAAAAACCTTAACTAACAAAACTGATTCAAAAAGAAACTTAAAAAAATGATGTTTCTATTTCAAACTTCCAATAGGTCAGATTTTCAAAATAAAGAAATTTTAGGTGAAAAGCTGATTTTTACTCCCCGGAAAATCAGGACATGGACCAGAAAATCCAAGATGTCTCTACATCTTCACGACTCGTGTTGCGCAGCTGCTGCAGTCGGTGCCAGACCGCAGACTTTAATATGACATGAACGGGGTTTTCTTTTTTTGTTATCAAAGACCACAGACGTCTACTGGTTATCAATAACTGAAGGGTCAATGGGAAACAGGCTGCCAAGCAGCTGCTCCTCATCACAGTCTCTTACAGGGAGACCCCACAAAAGCAAAGTCCCCAGAAGATGACAATGAGCCGCACTACAGCTGGAGACCATCAGAAATAAAAAGTTAATACTGTGTGATTTCCATTCAAAAAACACTGATAACTCTCTGAGCCTACAGTCCTACAGCCTCAGGTAAACAGGTCCACATGGATTGGTGTTGTTAGCGCCCCAGCATCATGGTCTTAGCCTGACGGCTCTGTATTTGTTGAACCAAAGCCTTGGTTCTTGCGTCTGATTGATCAGTGTCTTTAAGTCAAGGTTGTCCTCAAGACAATTTCACTTGGTGTAATTATTCCATTTGACCTGAGGCTACACTACATCACACTCGCTTTGTGACAAGCATAGAACGTTAAAAAAAATAAAATAAAATCAGGAATTCATGATATCTCCTATGGTTATTTACTTGAAGACATTGACCAGAAGAAAACACAACTTGGAAAAGATGAAATTGTGGATTTTTGGTATTAAGACTCAACTGGAAGAGAGGAGAAGAGACCAGTCATAGAGAAACAAGACGAGATAATGATCTAATTTTGGTGAGTTGGGTTGGGGGGTGCGCTGGGGGGTGGGAGGGTTGATGAATGAGAATGGCCAAAAACAATTGCTTCAATAGGGAAATAGGAAATTACTTAGTGAAAGTGCTTGGTCCATTAATGTGGCTGGGACATGAACCAAGACTTCCTGAATTGACAGGAAGCCATACACATGTCTCCACTGAGTGATAGAGTGTGTACAGGAAAAGGGCGGGGCCGGCGGAGGCTTGTGGACCTGGCACGGCGAGACAAAAACATTGTGTGATGAGCGCCACTAAGTGTGTTCAGAGGCTGCGATGGCCATTCATCTCCACCAGTCAGGCCTCCATGGCAGTGATTAGCATTGTCATGCTCCCTTCCAGGCCTTCTATGCAGATGGCCCGCACGCTGGAGGTGCCAACATAAGAGTGGCTGTTCTCTCTCACATAATCACTCTCTGCTGGCCTCTGCTCTCATCTCTCCTCTTTATTTCCATCTCTGGTCTCTTCATTATAGCTCCGTAATATCAGTAACAAACTTAGCTTTGAATTTAACTCACAAACCCAGTGTGTCTTTGGAGTTGTTCACATCGGCCGGGCCAACATTTGATCTTTTTTTATTTAATTGAGTTGGTTTTATGCTGCAATAATAAAATATATATATATATATATATATATACTTTTCTGTGGAAGATGACAGTTTAGCCCAGCAGAGGGAGAGGTCTGATCAGCACACTGCCTGGGGCACTACAGGGCTGCCCTGGGCTCTTCACAGACTCTGGAGTTATACACACAGCAATTAGGGCCCGACGATGAGGCGTGCGGAGAAGAAGGCAGCGCAGACAAATCGGACATGACATGTCAGTTTGATACCACATCATCAAATGTCTGATCATCGTCAGATGTCGGATTAACTCATTTTGAACCTTCGGTAACAATCTCTGTCTCCGTGCTGTTCAGTTCTGGTGCTGGTACTGGGAGTCCTTCCTGCTCCGTCTTTGTCTAATCTCAGTAAAAGTCCAGATTATGGAGCTAATAATTAAAGCACATCTGTATGACTAGAGCAGCCGTTTCGGAGTTTCTGTGTGTGTCAGACTCCATGACGTGATACAGAGGGACAGCATTGCTATTAAATATCCATCACGCCACGCCACATCGGTTCTAATGCAATCAGGAACACATGAGCACATCTGCTTAGTCCCGCTACCATCCACAATGATTAAGTAAGTCTTTAATTTCAAAGACAAATAAAAAATGTAGGACAGCTTCATCAAAAATGGAAATTACCTGTCTCCTCACATGACACTTAGCCACGACAAAGACGGATCTTGAACGCAGGTCTAAAAAAACCATTGTGGAACAGTGAGTCAGGGTCAACTCTGGGCTCCAGTTCACTGTAGTTCTGAGGAGACTGTCATGATGTTAGCTTTTAATCCATCGCCATCGCTGGAATGTGAGATGAGATGTTGTAGATGTTCTGACACAACGACAAATGGTTTTCTATAATTGCGTAGAGCAGAATGTAGACACTGTCTTTTTGTATAACAATGAACTTGCAAATGTGTAATAAATATCTTCTTCTTCTATAAATATATTTGTAAATATTAATATATACATTTATATTAAAATTTATATTGATATATAAATTGTATTATTTTCCTTATGTTTAGGGCAAAACATGTAAAAAGGTCCCAAAAAACATATCAAATGATAGGAAAAAACATATCCCATAAAAAGAGGTCTATAGAAGGCAATATACTGTATCGAGTATATAAAGTATATACAGTATAGTCATTATAGCAATCAAACTGCAACATCTGTACAATCCTAGGCAGTCATTTTGAAATGAATAGATGTTTTTTTTCAGATTTTATCTAAAGTAAGTCAAAAATGTGACTGATTTTAACAACCCTGTCCCCTTGTGACTTCCTAAATGTCTCTGTATTATTTAATTGAACAAGTTTTGTTCTTATATGAGTCCACAAATGGTCAAAACGACTGTGTTGGTTGTTCTAGTGTTGTTAATTTAATTTACCATTGGTCAAGGGCCAGGACAGAGCTATAACTCAACCACAACCTGCAATTTATATTGTAGAAAGCGTTGTCTACAAATAAGCAGGCCAGGACACACTTCTCCGTCTCGGGGGATTTATTGTATCTGACCTGGATACATTTTGTTACTGTTATCTAGGCCCCAGTTTATGTTGTGTCTTAATCGGTCTTGGGAAGGCGTCTTGTATCTGTTACCCAGTTGCCAATCTCTGTTGTCTCACATACTGTGGATACTAAACTTTCTGCAGTTCTACAGTGACCCTGCACATGAATGTCATCTAACACTTTGTCTGTTCATAACACACAATTCTCCACCACATTTAGTAGTAGCCACATTACAGTGTTAAGGATCTTGAAATATGTATTACTATGTATGCCATTTAAAAATACAAGGTATGGGCTGTAGAATTATTGATGCAAAAAGTAGAAATAAAGTGAGATTGTATTACAGTATTCATACTTTAAACAATAAAATCTGGTGAAAAAAATATATATATTTGGGGGAGTCTGTGTGTGTGTGTGTCGGGGGATGGGCTAGGGGGCAGGGGTGGTGGTGTCAAGGGGGCTATGCTTTGCTTAGTATTGCAGTGTCAGGGGGAAGGAAAATGTCTGAGGTTTTGGTTCTGATGGACCACATACTCCTGTCAGAGGGGAGTGGTTAGAATTATCCATGTCCCGGGTGTGTCTGGGTCTGGGAGGCTTGTAGGTCCGTCAAGGTGGGTAGAGTGAGTCCATAGCCGTAGCTGCAGTGTACCAGACAGAAATCACAGCAGTTGTGATGATGTAGTTTATCTTAATTCGTGAGACCAAAAAAAAAAAAAGAAATTATTTGTGTGTTATTAACCAGGCTTTCAACATTTCCCCGATCCTTCCTTTACTCTCCTAGGAATAAATCTTCTCCCTGTGTGTGTGATAGTTAATACTCCAGGGGCGTCTGGGGTCAAAAACAAGGGTGCCGTCAAAGGGGGTGAAGTCAGGAGCTGGAGCTACAGAGGTACATGCTACATTAGCTCTCACTTCACCTACAGATCCCACAAATGATCTACTGATCTTGTCAACTATAGGGTGGGAGGGCTCGGGATAGCGGGTGAGTTTACATGAGGATGGAGGCGTGCAGATAAATCACAATTCACTCAGGGAGCAGTCACACTCAATGACATATTCACTGGCTGCCTCTACAGCTCATTTGATAACGCTCTTGCCGGGCCATTCATTTCTCTGAAGGATGAAAGGAAGGCTGGAAATGTCATCAGCTCACTGAGGCAGAGCCGCCACTGACTCAGAATAAAGAGGAAGGGAGGTGCCTCATAATTAATTAAGTTTTTTAACCCTGCTGCAGCCAAAGAGACGTTCCACTATTTTCAGGGGTCTCTTTCAATTAGACACGCCTTGTAATTAAATGCTGTGTCAGAGTGCTGTTGGAGCCTGCCAGATTTATGTCCCAGGATAAGTTACTGCCATTCATTATCATGATGGATGGCGCCACCGAAAATTAATATTGTTACAGGGTCCCTTCAGGAAAGCTGTAAAAGTTGCATAAAAATGGAAATATCTTCTCTTGTCACCGGCCGCTCACACTCGCCACAGATGAAATGTTATTGTTTAAACCTGGGGACATTTAAGAGAAGTTATGAGTTATCATGGAGACAATGAAGAAATATTTCAATCACAGATGTGAGAGCGGAGCTCATTTTAAGGTTAGTTACCATTTAGATTGTTTCTTCTTGTAAGAAAATCAACAATAACAGCAATTTATTTACACTGAAGTAAATATTACAACTGTAAATATTCTACATGTTAAGGTGGGATTTTAATTATTTAATATTTAAATGTATTGTGTGTCACATCTTTGTTTTTGTGATAGAAGAGAGTCAGCTAAGGTGAAGGTGCAGGTTTACAGGACGGTTGTGAGACCAGCCATGATGGACGAATTAGAGACAGTAGGAATAGGTAGAAGACAGGAGGCAGAGCTGGAGGTGGAGGAGTTAAAATGCTGAGGTTCTCTTTAGGAGAGACAAGGATGGACAGGATCAGGAATGAGGTGATTAGAGGTACCAAACAGACAGGATGGTTTGCAGAAAAAGCAAGAGAAGACAGATTGAGATGGTTTGGACATCTTCAGAGGAGGGAGAGTGGATACATTGGTAGAAGAATGATCCTAGAGATGGAGCTACCAGGAGACAAAGAGGAGAATGATGGATGCAGTGAGGGAGGACATGGAGGTTGGAGTCAGAGTAGAAGATACAGAGGACAGGGTGAAATAAAAAGAAAACTGTGATTTACTGTTGCAAATCCCAAAATAAGGGACAAGTAAGTAACTAAGTAAACACAAGTGAAGGAGAGTTTTTTCTTGCAAATGTTGAACTTTCGAATAATCAGTATTTACTTGCTCTTGCTTGGGCTACCCTTAAAAAAGTTCAAATAAACACAAAGCAGTTACAAGCTGCTATTACATGTGTGATTTTTAGTCATTTACAGTTACAGTTATATTCAGCTGAAGAAATAACTGCCAAAATGCTAGCCTTATTCAGCCAGTTCCAGGGAGAGTAAAGTGGTCCAGCTTTAAGGTTATTAAAACTGCCCTTTAATAATGTGTTGTCAGATGCACCATCACCATGATCTGTGTGGTTATTATGGAGCAGCAGCCAGTTTTAGCTCCTTGATGGACATGAACTAATAACTAGGTTGTATCTGTCCCTTCAGCTGCAACTTCAGAACACTGTCTTTTGCATTAACAAAAACAACATGCTGTGAGACAAGGACAAACTTTGAAGCAGTGAGGTTTGAATTATTGAGCACACCAGGATGGAGGTTCAGGCTGCAGCCGGCGACCAGAACAGAAGGCAGTGATTAGTTTTCCCATAATGGCTCTTTTATGTGTGTCCATAATTCTGATTTGTCCAGAGGAGGTTTGTGGGAGTAACGATCTCGGAGTCGTCAGTGGACACCATGAGGAAGACTCTGTATGGACTGGGTTAATTTAATGTGTGTTCTCCTTAAGTAAGTCATCATAAAATAAACACCTAATGTAGCAGCAGAAATGAGGAGCAGAATCCTCCACTCTCACCCTGTTCTATGGCATTTACTAAACTCTGGTTAGTGAAGTCTCCGCTGCTTATGGTCGTGGTTCTACAACTACGACACAGACCCCTTTTAGTGACCGTCAGCCTATTGCATTCTGGTTCTAAAAAAAATTGAGCATTTATTTAACTTGTTTATTTAAATTTATTAAACTGAATTAAAAACATAAACCTACACAGTAGATTTGATGGAGCAAAACAGAAAAGGTCAGAAGGAGCTGCATTGTGTTCTTGTAGATTTAGAAAAGGCCTATGACAGGGTGACAAGGGAGGAACTGTGAGGGAGGAGCGGCAGAGAAGTATGTTAGATTGGTGCAGGATATATATGAGAACAGTGCAACAGTGTTGAGGTGTGCTGTTGGAAGGACCGAATACTTGAAGGTGGAGGTGGGAATGCATCAAGGATCAGCCCTGAGCCCCTCCTTGTTTGTTTTAGTCTGACCCATATAGCTTCCGGTGGGCTTGCCACCCACAGGAGGGCTCATGGAGGTGCGTGGTGGCGCGGTTCCCTCCTGAGATCTGGTAGCAGATAAGCAGATAAAGATAAATAAATGAATGAATGAATAAGGTCCATATGCGGTCTTCTGTTTCTGTCTCCTAGAGGTGAAAAGGAGAAAACCAGAGAAACAAAACAAACAGAAATATATATATATATATATCTAATATCTAAATATAAAGCAGCAGCAATATTAGATCTTACGCTGTGTGTTTTTAAAAAAAATGTGTGCGACAAAACAAAAAAAATTTAAGAAATATGGCAAGATCACTTTTCTACAACACCAGCCATGGTAAAACCACTGATGATTTACACTGTGTCGCCCTCCATTCCTCTATTTTCACCGCTCAGTGAAAATCTCCTGCTCAGCGTTTTATTTGTCCTTGATTTGTTCTCACCATCTAATGTTCTGTTTGGGTTCTCCACATAATTACATTAGTCTGTTCCACAATTGCCCATTTAAGGCTAAAACAATGAAGGCTGTTGTAATTCTACCCGTCACAGGGGCAATAAACGTTCAGGGTTTTTTTTTTTTTTCTCTCTCGCTTGTTTCCCCCCATGTAGACAGCTATTTACATGGTTACATTAATGTAAGTGTCATGTTCCATCCAAGATCACTGAAGCAGAACTACTAAAAGACAATCCTTGGTACAGCGGTAATGCTCCAGGCACCAAAGATTGAGCAGCAATGCAGTTAATGGAAATAAGTAAAGAATTCCCTCATTCACCACAGCAGAGGAAAAAGAAAGGCCGTGAGCAGAGGGTGAATAAAACAACACTTGCCATCAGGCTGAAGAAGAAGTGCTGCCGTGGTGTAATTGCTGAACTCTGCACTTCATCTGAGGATTATTTTATTTCTGAGCCACAGAGGTGGCAGGGGAGCCATGTAGAAAGAACAAGAGCTTTGGGAGACGCAGTGGAAAAAACAAGGTTCTCCGACCCCTGTATCATTTACACCAGGGATCCTGCTAACACAAGCCAGCATTCAACAGAAGGTCAGTGGTGTTTACTTTAAAGTGGCTGTGGCTGAACCTTGTTTTTAGATTCAAAGTAAAAAAATAAAATAATAAATGAAATCAGACAAATAAAGAGTACAGCAGTTATATTATATATTGTACAAAAATATAAGAAATAGTGCGTTGGTTGTTGTTAACTCATGACTGTGGGTCGTCCTATAATAACATACAACTTACAACACAGATAATAATATTTTATCCAAAGAAATTAAGAAGAAAAAGCACATAAATAGTGTATTCTAAATATTTAAGATTGACATTTTAAGGCAGAAATACTTAGAAATATTTGTTATTAAAATGTGTGAAGTTATTAAGCATTAAATGTTCACTCTTCACTATGAAAAACAATCACTGAATCATGACTTGTACGTGCAAAAACACACTAAGCCAAAGCATTTGACAAAGGAGTGGAACTGTTACGTTGTCCCATCTTTTTTTCTGTCTGCTTATCCATCACTGGGTCACAATAAATCCAGTCGCACCACATCGTATCTTCTTGTGGTTGGTGATCCCACCAGAAGCCAAACGCCATAACTGGGTTTCAAAACCTGGAGTTTTGCATCAATGCCAGAGACCTTGCCTCTGGGCCAAAGTGAAGAACAAATAGTTTTGCAATTTTGAGTAGAACATGAAGTCAGTTCCATATCTCTTAGATCAGGAGTGTCCAAAAGATAGATTGGGTTCAACCAGTAGATCTCTAAAGGAGTGTTGGTAGATCCTGACCAACAACCTAAAAAAAAAAAAAGTGATAAAAACTAGAGATGTAATTCTTTTTCAAGATGCTAATCACTGGGCTAAATTGAGAATCATATTGGTATTGAATCAGACAGTATAACATATGTTATATGTTAATGTATAGAGTAAGGTATCCAGTTTATATTGGTAGATATATTTAGGGTTTTCAATCGAGGTAGATCACTTCAGCCTGGTCATTTGAAAAGTAGCTCACAAGACAAAAATGTGTCTTACACAGACACCAGCAGGTAAAGACACAGAAAAAAACACTGCAGATATTCTGTCCACGTCACAAAGTATGTATTTTTTTTCTTTGTGTGTTTGTTCAGCCTGAGCCGCTCACGGCCAAACAACAAACTGATTCCACTTCTTTTCAGGAAGGTGTGAATAGTGACTCAATGTCAAGTCTTTTATTATTTGATTCAAAGCAAATACACAGATTCATATTTCTATCAACATAAGACACATTTCATTTATTTTCACCTTCATCGGGTTTGTATACCTGTTTGTCATGTGTTGATCCTGAATCCGGTAATAGGGAAGCATTGGTGGTGCTTAGTGTTTATGGACCGGACTTAGGTTCCAGGTTCGAATCCACCAGCTTTTTTTTTTTTCATTAAATAAACGTGACACATTTTAATGCAGGGGCACTGCCAGAAGTGGTGAAACATTTTATTTTCTATTTCTTTCACACATTAAATGCATTTAAAACAATGAAATATTACAAACTCTACACTCTACACCAAAGTATGAGGGAAATCTGTGATGAAAACCTTACGTTTGTCAATTTCAACACAGAAATATTTGATCGGTCAGGGTTACCAGAAACACATTATCTTTTTTTTTTTATTTGGCTTCACACAGTGTATTTTTGTTTGTGTGGTATGTTTCCAGTTGGTGCGTGTGTGTGAGCGTGTGTGTCATGAGGTTCCTGACAAGCCTGACTTCAAAAGCATGTGGTTGGAGATGAATGCAGCAGTAATGGGGGTGGAGGGCATGATTAGCAGCCCACTTGACTTCTCTCCCTGTCATGTGTGCTGTGTATACACAGCATCAGTCACCTCTTCATCACCTAATTAACTCCTTCACCTTTACACAACAAAGTAGGATTGACTTCAAACCGCTCTGTCTGACTGATCTGACACAAATGTTTTATGAGTATTTGGGAATAAAAGATGATTCCTGAAGATGCAACACACATTTCTAATAGCCATCAAATTCCTCAGCAGTGAATTCTCTTTTTAGGGATGATTAAAGTTGCTGCTGGATTTGGGAGGCTTACCTGACCCACCTGCTAGCAATTTTCTATGAAATGGCAAAGCTGTGTTATGAACTCTGCACTCTTAACACACATGCAGAGAGCGGGGGAGAGAGAGAGGGAGAGGGAGAGGGTGAGAGAGAGGGACAGAGACCTGCTAAGCTTGTTGCTCACGGCTGCACTGGTCCAGCTTCAGCTAAAACATCAACAAATTACAGCCTGAGGGAAGACTTTTCTGCCCCAGAGTTCAATGCCGCTGGTTGGCCACTGTCTGCAGTTTGTCAATTCCAGGCGTCTCTTGTTTGACGGTTTTGTCCTCATTTATCAAGTCCCGCACATTACACACAACAAACTCTTCATATTTCAGAAAGAGAGTCTCCTCTGTTTTTGTCACTTACTGTATTTCTTTAATTGACTGCATCACTAATGCATGAGCTGTGCTGGTTCTACCAGTCTGTCAGTTCTCCAGTCCAGTATGGGGACTTAACAAAAGACATTTTTAGTTTCAGTCTTAATAAGTTTGATGGTTCAGAACATGGACGAAGAATACATTTGCACACCACAATTATACATTTTTATTTGTTAAAAAAAATCATGTAAAACTTTCATTCTACTCAACAATTATATGCCATTTTTTGTTTGTCTTTCACACTATTTTTTTTCCAATAAATACATGTATTTGTGGTGACAAAATGTGGACAAGTTCAAGGGGTATGAATACTTTAGCAAGCCACTGTATATACATGAATATACAGATGGTGGATTTGAACCTAAAGCTCTTGGAACCACTAGGCCATCACTGCACCCACATGTATACCTTTTAACAAATATTACGATAAACATGGTGTTGTCATAAAGAGCTAATCATAGTTAATTTTTAATATTAATGTTTGTAATCTATTCAATACAACATCCCGACATATGACAAAACCAATTTTGTTCACCTGCGAATAAAGACAATATATATATATATTGATATATATAAAAAAAGACAAAAAAAGACAATATATATATAGTGAGATACAGAACAGACTTAATATACACAGTATATATATATACATATATATGTGTGTATATATATATATATACATATATATATATATAAATTATATATATGTATATATATATATAAATTATATTCTGAAAAAAATAATTTCAATAGGACTATATTTTGGCATTTATTTTTGATCTGCTGCAAATGTTATCATCACTTTTAGAATTAGTGCCCCCCAAAGTCAAAGGGCTGATAGAGGAAACATTAGAATGTGTCTGTGTACATTACACTTGCATTACAAGCCCATGTAAAGATGAGTGTGTTCTGGTGTGAGGTGGGGGGTCTTTTTTGTCCTGTTGGTGATCCAGACCTGATTTAATTCTCCGGGTGTCTGGAATCTGCTTGGCATGCTCTGCATCTCCTTTCTCTCCTGCTATAGGCTCCACTGGCTATAGCTTGTGGCGCTCCCTGAGGAGTGAGCTCTTTCCACTAACAAAATGCAAAATACAAAATTAATAAAAACACCCTTTGAAACCGACAAATATGCCTCAGGCAAACTATCGGCCCGCCGGCTCCTTAAAATTTAATCAGTATTTTTTTTCTTTATTTATTTATTTATTTTCCAGGGCCGTGCTCATCTTTTTAATAACACGTAGCCCAGACTGTCTGTATACAAAGTTTTCCTCTGTCAAGAATTACATGGGGCCTGTCAGTTCATGGTCTCTCTCCCTCAGGGGGCTTCCTCTGGAGAATAAACTAAGCAGTTTAAAAAAAAAAAAAAAGAAAATAATGACAACAACAGCAGCCTTTGTTCTGACCTAGTCTGGGTTATTGCATTTTCTCTAGGTGTGACCGTTACATGGACCACCAACCTAGAAGGACCTGAATGATGATGTAGAATAGGACTCCTGTCTGGTCCAAACCTCTTTTTGCACTGCACCATTGGGTACGCTGAAAATGGTATATGTTGCATAGTAACACTGAATTCCCTTATTACTCCAGAAGACTGATTTAACATGCATGAACTCATTATAAATTAATTACATTAACACTGACTTTCAGCGTGAGATGACAGACTGTCAGGACTTTATCTAAGTGTCAATCATGATCTCCATCTATCCCTCCATCTCCATGATCTTTATCCATCTCTCCATCCATCTCTCTATCCATCTCTCTATCTATCTATCTCTCTATCTATCTATCTATCTATCTATCTATCTATCTAACCTCAGCCTATGTGTACAGGTCTACCACAGAGAGACTGAATAAGAGACTGAATAACTGTGACACTTGCACACTTTACACATTACAAGGTATTTTATTATCACAGTGTTATTGTGCATTTATTTACATGATATTGCATCTACAAATGTTATATTAATTACACATGCAAGTGCAGTATTTTTAGTTTTAGCACCACAGTCCTGTTAGATGAATTTAAGGTGTGATAGATACAAGTAAAATCAACTGTCTAACTGAAAAAAATATATAAAATATAATATATAATATAATATAATATATTACAATACAATAATACAATACAACTTGGAGGTACGCACCAGGGGTTGGGGATCACTCCTCCAGGGAAAACAAACTGAAAATCATACCCAAAAAGGTGAATTTTTACAAAAAACATTTGTGAAATGTAAACGTAAAATTAAGTTTGATTTGATTAACACCTCATTTACACCTCTCTTCTTTAAAATCTTTAAGAATCCAACCAATGTACAATGTAATATGTTTATCTGATATATTCTTGCCATGTACAGATATGTGATACGTATATCATATACATAGATATTTGTTTTATTTTATTTTTACTTTAATTTAATGTTCACCATACCATCCTTTTTCTTTTTTCTACTGCGTGTCACACATTACTGACTCTGAGAGAAATTCCCTCTGGCAGTTCTTCCTCTCCTGTTTGTAAAAAGCTTCCAGTTTTGTGCAGCTTCTTTGCTTTTCTTACTTTCTTAGTTATTAATTAAGATTATGGCAGTCGATGCTTTCAGCAGAGGACTGGCCCAAGACAAGAAATGCTTGAACTTCTTTGGCATAAATATTAACAAGCAATATATTATGCATATCATTCTTTAAATACCACATAAAGTGTGTTTTTGTGGCTAAACCTTAATTTTGCATATGCTTTTAAGTAACGTGCATTAATTAATAATTAGCATTAAATTGATGGTGGAGCCCGCTTTGGTTCTGTCAATCAAACTTGCACAAACCCCCTCTGACACTTTTCTGTCTCACTTCACTCCCAGCTGCCAGGCCATCATTGTTCACGCCAACATCTCAGAGTGGAGCAGAATCAGCACATACTCATCAGTCACCCAGCACTCTGATAGCTTTACTTAGTAGGGTTAGTAGGGTTAGTAGGCTACCCATGTCATTAGAGGAAACGAGGCTGGGATTTTATAAAACCATAAGTGCTGTTCAACTCTAATATTTACCATGATACCACTGAATAAACATGTCCCTGGAATAAACCAGGCTGCATAAAAATATTTCAAGAACGCTTTTTAAATCTAAGTTTGTCTTTTGAGAGGTCTCCGTCTTCTTCTCTTTTTCTTTCAACTAGACACTTTTTCAGGGGTTGTCACAGTAAATCAACATTCTCCATCTCCCCCTGTTCTCTATCTTCTACTCTGACTCATACTACCTCCATGTCCTTCCTCACTGCATCCATCAATCTCCTCTTTGTCTCCTACCTGGTAGCTCCATCTCTAGGATCATTCTTCTACCAAAGTATCCACTGTCCCTCCTCTGAACATGTCCAAATCATCTCAATCTGTCTCCTCTAGCTTTTTCTCCAAACCCTTTGTGTGTTGTCCCTCTAATCACCTCATTCCTAATCCTGTCTCTCCTAAAGAGAACATCTTTAACTCCTCCACCTCCAGCTCTGTCTCCTGTCTTCTACCTATTCCTAGTGTCTCTAATCCATCCATCATGGTTGGTCTCTCAACTGTCCTGTAAACCTTTCCCTTCACCTTAGCTGACTCTCTTCTATCACAGATCACTCCCGACTCTTTTCTCCAGTTGTTCCATCCTGTCTATACTCTATTCTTCTCCCATCTTCTACAGTCTCCACTGCTCTGGACAGTTGATCCTAAACATCTAAACTCCTGCACTTTCACCACCTGCATTCCTTGTAACCTCACCATTCCATAGCACATACTTTACATAATTAAGCAAAATGTTCTCTCTGTAACTTCATACAAGTCAACTTTTTTTTTAACATAATACATTTCATAGTTTAATGAGTATCTGGTTCTGGAGCAGTTACATTTGCCCCATTTTTCCACCCATCATCAACCACACATGGCTTTAAACTTAAACACCACTACTTCTTTATTGCTTAATATTTTGGATGATGTTTTCTACTCTGCTGCTCTGTCTACTCAAATCCTGGTTTTATGCGTTTCCATATCAGGCGTGATTGTCAACTAAAGTAAAAGTTAAAATCAAGAGAAGTTCAATTCAACGCCACCTTTTTCACGTATGCAAGGAGGTCGGCAGTGAAATGATGAACAGGTTGGCGTCACTAGTTTTTGTAGTTGGAAATTATTTTTAACTTAAATCTCCTGTTCTTTTGCAGATCATCACTGTGACAGCAGATAAACCTCTGTTGGACAAAAGTGTTTCTGCACTAAATCATCTGAGCCTTTTTGATGTGTATCAAGTGGGACCAAGTCCTCCTCTCGGCCTCACTGAATGTGCCGTCATTTGAACAGAGACACGGGTGAGTTTCAAGGGACAGTGCCTTTGATGTGAGCAATTTATGAGGCTAATTATGCTAACAGTATAATAACAATGGAAAATACAAGCAGTCTGTGCTGTTGTGTTTACCCCCCTCCTGTGGTAACATCACAGAAAAGTCCTTAAGCCATACCAGAACACGTGGCACGTGGCACATTCGCACACACAGGACTGTGTAATGGAGCAGCCGGTTTAATCCTCAGTTGTCTGTGGATCATAATGATCATAATAACAACAAACAATGAAGAATGCCTCACATCAAAGAAAATAATATGCATTTAAAATGACATCAAGTTAAAAAAAAAAAAAGACAAACACAAGATTGTAGATGCACCCACTTCCTCCTGGAGTTCCTTGACATAATTTCCATCTAGCTGCAGGACAATACTTGTATTATGATGCATGCCCCCGTGGTCCAGGCTTGCATATTTATTGTATATTTGCACATTCATGCACTGCTCCCAACTTGGCAGTAAAATTGGCTCTGTGTCATTATTTTCTGTCTGTTGTGTCTCTTCCAGACACAGGTCTTTAGAGGAAAGAGAAAGAAGAAGTGTTACACTTTCAGACAGGAATCAATTTAAAGGGCCGGTGATAACAAGCTTCTCTCCCTGTGACTTTTGTTCAAAACCTTGTACAGACATTAAATACAAAAGCCTCAGATGTTCTTCAAAAAAAAAAGAAAAAAAAAAGCGAGACAACGACGGTAAATTTTTCATATAAAACACGGATTCCACCTGTTCAGTTGAAACAAATGCACCTCCGCACGAAGCCATCTTTCATCATGCAGCCTATTTTTTTTTACAGCATGCCTTATCACTGGCCCATGCATTAGAGGTGCATTAAATTTGGAATCACAGCACTCTTCAGGTTCAAATAATGAGCATTTAATTATTGACAGGGAATGAATATTTAACAGAAACACTGGTGAGTGACTCTGTTGGACTCATATGGAGTAATATGAAGGAGGACATGTGGTCTCCATTATCCAGAAACACTCAATATGCAGTGAAATCACAGCTTTGACATTTTAGACCCAAGCCGAACCAGTCATGAGTGCAGGTTTGCAGCTGTGCAAACTCCAAATAAAACTTCATTCAAGTGTTATGTATTAATCATCATCAAGTTTAAATTACAGATTGCAATTATTAATAATCCCAACTATGATGATTTATTGTGATAGTTAAGTATGGTTAAAAGAGATGGATACACAATTAAACTCTATACGGTATTGCTGAAAATGTATATACGAACACAATACAAAATATTTTTATATACAATTAATTGCCAGAGTTTGTTTGTCTTCTGTTTCTTCTTTCAGCTTGTCCCTTTTTCAGGTGTTGCCACAGCAAGATAAAATTTTATATCTCCCCCTGTCCTCTGTATCTTCTATTCTAACTCCAACTACCTCCATGTCCTCCCTCACTGCATCCATCAATCTCCTCTTTGTCTCCTACCTGGTAGCTCCATCTCATTCTTCTACCAATGTGTCCTCTGTCCCTCCTCTGAGCATGTCCAAACCATCTCAATCTGTCTTCTCTAGTTTTTTCTCCAAACCTGTGTTGTCCCTCTAATCACCTCATTCCTGATCCTGTCCATCATTGTCTCTCCTCAAGAGAATCTCAGCATCTTTAACTCCTCCACCTCCAGCTCTGTCTCCTGTCTTCTGCCTATTCCTAGTGTCTCTAATCCATCCATCATGGCTTGTCTCACCACTGTCCTGTAAACCTAACCCTTCACCTTAGCTAACTCTCTTCTATCACAGATCACTCCTGACTCTTTTCTCCAGTTGTTCCATCCTGTCTGTCCTCTATTCCTCTCCTCTTTTCCACAGTCTCCACTGCTCTGAACAGTTGACCCCACATATCTAAACTCCTGCACCTTCACCTCCTCTACTCCTTGTAACCTCAAGAGAGTTTGCTTATAAATATTTGAAAGAAAATTATGGAGAACAACAAAATACTTGACAATTTTACTTCCTCTGAAGTCCATTGGACAAATCAGTCAGTCATATTGACAGTTGCAGTGTCAGACCACTGTTGGTCATTTGCAGATGTAACTGAATTGATTTTATTTTCTTCTGAAGTAGAACAGTCTTCACTCTTTGTATTTTGCCAACAGTTTACAAACATGTCAGTATTTAAAAATGCTATTACTTTAACAAGAAAACTTCATTCACTTAAATCAGAGTCTCTTCATTTCCTTTCACAGTGATGGAGCTCAGACCTTGTAATCCCACAGTACGGTATATTTCCTCCTCTGCCAGTAATTAAACCCGTACGATCCCATTAAAACCTTTTATTGAGCAAAGAAACATGGCTTTGCTCTGCTGTCATGAAGGTCATTTATGTTCCGTTATAATTAGTTGGACTGCAAGAGGCAAATCATACCCAATTTAGCCAGCTTTACTGGTGTTTTATTATTATTATTTTTATTTTGGAGTAAACATCCAGCTCCGGTCAGTGGATTCACAGCTCCGAGCTCTTCCCTCCACCCCTCCTTTGTGGTTATCCTGTCTGTGTTGGTATAATGGTTAATTTATCCCAAACCTCACCAGCCAAACCCCCTGCAAGGCCTCTGACAGCTGAGAAATGTCATTACAGGCCATAATGAAGAATGAAATCAGTTATACCATCGCCACACGCCCAAAATTTAATTAGCACCTCTGAAGGTCAGCTCCAATGCTTCCCTCATGATGTTTTCATGTGCACACAATGTTTGATTGTAAATGCAAGTCCACTTTGATTTTTTTTTTTTTTCCGTCAGTCTATAGCACAGCAACAGGAGGAGAAGGGAAAACACACACGGAGAATAGTGTAATTATAAACGAGAGCGTAAAGTGTCAAACCTACGGCTGCCAGAAAAACAAGAAGTGACATAACAAAGGCAACTGATAAGACATTGAGATTGAAATGAGGTGTGGAGTTGAGCCCTTTTATCATCCACTGCAATTCCTTCGCACAATGCACAATTAGAGCTCCTCCTCTGGAGTGACACGCGGGCTAAGTGTTGCACCAATTTGCAGATCATTTAGTCTTTTCACAGGGATTTGGCCTCTGATAATACAGCAGGAATAAAAGCTGAAGCATGAAGATGAAAATAGAGTCTGACAGTGACAAAAAAGGGAGTCATGCAAATTATTTTTGTTATCACACACCGTGGGTTGTGTTTTTTTTTTTTTTTTTTTTTTTTTTACCCTGCGAATTGTAAGTGATCATTCTGCCTTTTAGTTACAGCTGTCAGCCCTCGTTAATGTGCATTATAAATTGCATCAAAGTGCATAAGGCAGTGCGTGATTAATTTATACAGCTCTTTACATAGAAGGGAGCGTGCAGGTGTTGAGGAGACTAATGAGTTGGTTTGGGTGGCACATTGGTTTTCAACACTTCGTCTCACTGCAGTTTGTTCCGTTAGCTCTTGTATTCGCCTTTCATGACATTACAACGCAAACGGGACAACACTCGATATATAATTGATATTCAATATGAGACTAAACGCATCATTGTTGCAGACATACATTGAAATAACCAAATAACCAGAATTGTTCTTATGTAATGGCCTGAGAGTGATTTACTCTAGTATAGGTCGAGTGTGATGGTCGTCTTAAAAAAAAAAATAAAAATAGATACCACAAGGTTGTAATCTGCATAAATGACATGTTAATCCTGTGATAAATGCAAAAAAAACTTGTATTAGAAAGTTAATTTGTAGCCATTGAATAAATGTCACTCAATGTTACTTTATAACATTTTAATATGGACCACAGAGCACACATGGGCAAACTAAGGCACAGGGGCCCATATGCGGTCCATTGAGCTTTTTAATGCAGCGTGCCAACAAATGATTTAGTTTCCACAGTTGATGACATCATTAACTATTAGAAATGTAACATCTTTTTCTACCAATGTATCCACTGGGTTGTATAGGTTTTATACATGACTTTTGCATGCCATTAATCTAAATTATAACAAAAACTTTCTTTTTTTGGAATTTCTTTCTGCTCTTGACTCGACCCCAATGTCCAATTTTAGGAAAAGTTGTGGCCTGAAAAGGTTTTCCCACGCTTACTATGAAGCAAAGTATTGTCAAAAGATCATATTGGGGTATTGAGTGTTATATATCCAGTTCTCCACCCACAGGAGAGCTCACAGTATGGTGTAGTGTGATTTGGGTGGCAGTTGTGGAGACTGTTGACCCCTGTGACCCTGTCCCAGATAAATGAATGAAAATGGATTATGTTTTCTATGATATTTAGCTTAAATCTAGTTGTGTAATAGAGACCACATTGAAAAGTAGTTCAGTTGTCCAGCCAATGTTTATAACAGGAAAATCTGCAAAATTGATAAGCAGGCAGTCACAGAGATAACCTTAATTCAATAAACCTCACATGTCTTAGTGGGTTAATTATTGCCCTTTGTGTTTTTGTTTTTCCTTCATAAATATTTGATCGTTGATAAATACCATAGTTGTGATACGGTGGACCAACCTGAAGGATAAAGGGATGGGCAGACTCCAGTCTCTAATGAGAAGGTCACAGCTCTCTAATTATCACAGTCAGCTTTGTAACATCTGTTGAAGAAACCTGAGAAGTGGATTTATAGGATTTGGCAACTGAGCTTTAATTTCCTGCTTTATATGACAGCAAATAACAGGCTACAAATAACAAAGTTAAACATATAGGTCGTAAAAGTCTACATAAAGTTGATACACATGTTATAGCCCAGTCAGAATCATTGGCCAAACCTCACTGACATCAGATTGACAATGACAGTGAACTGATTACTGTTGTTGACGACAATGACTTAACATAGAAACTGGTGTAAAGCACAGTAAAGCGTGTGTATGCTGTTGTTTTTCTTACTATAGCAGCAGCATGGAGAAAAGAAGGGTTTATGTCGTAATCAGTAATGACAATTTAACTTGATCAATCATGATTAATCACGATTAATCCACAGCTACCATGATGAATTGGATTAAAATCCATAATTGATTGACAGCCTTAATGGGAATAATTATATTTCCATTAATATCAGCAGTAATTTCAGATTGAGATGGTTTGGACATGTTCAGAGGAGGGACGGTGGATACATTGGTAGAAGAATGATCCTAGAGATGGAGCTACCAGATAGGAGACAAAGAGGAGATTGATGGATGCAGTGAGGGAGGACATGGAGGTAGTTGGAGTCAGAGTTGAGGATACAGAGGACAGGGGGAGATGGAGAATGTTGATTCACTGTGTAAACACCTGAAAAAAGACAAGATGAAATGAAAACTATTAGAAATAAAGATGGAAAATTGTTAACTGGTTGGCTTTTTTTTTGGCTTCAATAATTAAGTATTATTTGTATTCATTAAAAATTTGAAAGCTTAAACTTTTTAACACAACAAGCAGCATATTACTCACATACAAACATAGCTCATACCAGCAGCTCATACCAGCAGCATATTACACACATACAAACATAGCTGCTACCTAATTATTGTTTTTTTTTATAAATTCCTAATGTCAGTTAAAATGAGATGAGAAAATAAAGTGAAGTCCTGCTTTTTCTTTTAAAATGTCATTAAAAGGATAATTTATGTAACTCATAATCACCTCATACCACCATTTAAATATTGGTGGAAATCGCGTTTAAATGTTATTAATAACTTGGTCCAAAAGTATTTTATCGCAACCAGTACAGAGGTGAGAAAGTAAATGGAATACACAG
>JAFBJS010001753.1:212020-271175 GCA_016785265.1 Paraplagusia blochii | reverse complement strand
GATGTGTATAAGAGACAGGGACATGTTCAGAGGAGGGACAGTGGTTATATTGGGAGAAGAATGCTAAACATGGAGCTAGCAGGTAAGAGATGAAGAGGAAGGCCAAAGAGAAGATTTATGGATGCGGTGAGGGAGGACATGGAGGTGGTTGATGCACTGTGTAAATACCTGAAAAAGGACAGGATGAAATGAAAACTATTAGAAATAAAGATGGAAAATTGTTTACTGGTTGGCTTTTTTTTTTGGCTTCAATAATTTAAAGTAAGTATTTTTTTGTATTCTTTAAAATTTAAAACTTTTTAGAACAAACACAACAATGTCATACCAGCAGCATATTTTTACAAACATAGCTGCTACCTAATTATTGTTTATTTTAATAAATTCTTAATGTCAGTTAAAATGAGATGAGAAAATAAAGTGAAATCCTGCTTTTTCTTTTAAAATGTCATTAAAATGATCATTTATGTAACTCATAATCACCTCATACCAACATTTAAATATTGGAGGAAATCGCGTTTAAATGTTGTTTAAACGCGAATGTTGAAGTTTAATATCACAAAGCCTTCTGGCCATTACTACACAATGCCCATCATCATAACGTACTTAATATTGTGCATATTCAACTTCAGCTTGTTCTAACAAGTCCTGCTGGAGTAAGGACTTGTTACATGCGTCTTTTCTTCCCTGCTTCTGCCTCACTTCTCCTCCTGCCTTATCAATCGACTGCCTCTCTTGTGTCCTTGCAACCACTAATGGATTTCACATGACGACGGACCTGCTCTACACAAGAGCTGGAGGCCTGACAAACTTGACAGCCATTAGTCTGTGTATTGGGAGTGTAGTGGAAGATGTTCTCTCTGTTTCCTGTTCCTGTCGTGTCTTTCGCTGAGACGTCTCTCCCAGGGGTCGAGTGTGGACGAACGCACTCTGACAAGCGTCTCGTCCCCTTTCTCTGTGTTCCAGCGAGCCTATTATCATGAGGTCCTGTGAATGTTGTGCATCAGGGAAGTAGCACATAAAAGAATGATCAGGGAAAAGCTTTCAGACACAAGTTGTTTGCACAGACAAGCTCTTTGTTGGACTGACTGGAAACACAGCACTGGAGGTTTGGGGGTGTGGGTTGGGGTGGGGGTGGGGTTCACCTGTGGAATGTCCCTGTGGAGACCCAGGCACTCACACTTGGCATTATGTACCTTATTATTTATGTCTGGCTGTCAGCTAATAATTCATACACCTCTCAGCGGAGCACTTTCTGCCATCTCTGGAAGTCACAGCGAGAGACACTTGGCTGTTTTGGAGACATCCAGGGTCTCATCAGAGCTTTGTCTGAACATTTCATTGCTACTTGTCCTGATATAATGCATCGGCGTGCCGTGAGTGCGGAGTGGTCTTTTTCATTTCCCCTCACTGATTTACTCCTGTCCTCATCTTCTTCTTCCTCTGCTGAGTGCATTAGTGGATGGGTTGCTGCTGAGATGATATTCTCGAGATGGAGAGAATTATCCAAGTTGCGTATAAGAGCTCAAAATAAATTTATTACATATACAATGACCGTACAAACGAAAGAATTCTACTTATTTTAGAGTCACTATTAAAAAAATGATGACGAACGCAGTCATTCCTGAGCCCCGGTGTTTCCTCATCTCCTTTCCTAATAGCTGTGATGGCTGACATTGGTCTCAAAGGGTTAAGGGCATTGTTCCCTGATCATGTGACAGGGACATATTTTATGCAAGAGCGAGCCCTGATTAGAGGGTGAGTTTAAATGACAACTAATTAGCCAACCTCTTTAGCCTTGGCGTTACGATCAAACGAGCTGTCATGGCGTACCTGATACAATGATCCTCTCACTCTTGATATGGTATTTTATTCCTCTGCAATTATGCAGCCCCCACTGCACCACATGTGTTTATTGCCTGGAGCACACATGTCAAATTAAAGAGCAGCTTATGCACCTGATATTTAATTATTGCCTGCTGCAGCATCCAGCACAATGGGAAAATGTCAAAGGCAGCAATCTACAGTACTTCACGCAGCAATCGGTGCGCTGCCATCACTGAGCACTCATGCACACACACATACGACGGGAATCTGAATATTGAATATAAATGGGAACATCTTAGCCCGTGCTCAGTCGGCTTTTTTACTGATTCTCTTTAAGGGAATTTAGGGAATGATTGGAGGGGAAAAGAGAAGGGACTCAAAGTGTTAAAATTTGCTGTCAATACTAATTAAAATCATAACAACATCATGGTATAAAGTTTAAAAAGAAAACCAAAATTATTAAGAATATGTGATCAAGCTTGGCTGTTATGTACTGTAAACATGTTTTTTTAGAGCATTTTATTTTGTTTTTATTAATTTATTTTT
Organism: Paraplagusia blochii; assembly: GCA_016785265.1. Taxonomy (NCBI): domain Eukaryota; kingdom Metazoa; phylum Chordata; class Actinopteri; order Pleuronectiformes; family Cynoglossidae; genus Paraplagusia; species Paraplagusia blochii. The sequence goes on along the minus strand of JAFBJS010001753.1, from coordinate 268,805 downwards.
TATAACTTTATTAATAGAGGGAGTATTCTTCAGGAAATTAAACTTTTGCATTTATCACCGTAGTGAACAGGGAGCAGTCGGCCGAGGCAGAGCCCAGAGATTCGAGGGGCCTTGCGGACACAAGTCTATTTCCTTGACCACTAGGCCACCAACTGCCCAATTAAAGCAAAGACTATATTTATTTATTTTAAGGCCGCGCTTTTAATAGAATTCAATGAGATTTTAATGTGTAGATAATGTCAATATAAGTAGATAGGAACAAAAACAAAGACCAAGTTAAAATGTGTTATTACACTGTTTTATTTTATTTTTTGTACTTGAACTTACTGGAAATGGAGAGACTAAATAAATTGCCACTTAAATACTTTTTTTATTTCCTATTAACAACCAAAAATGAAAAATGATTTATAAAGGGATAGATAACATTTTCATTTACTCTCAAATTTTTAAAGTGTTGAGAATTAATTAACATTTAGACTCAAAAGGTTCCTCAGTCGAGCTCAAAATTATTTTTTTCTCAACTTTCATCAAGGTCAGAACTGCAAACTGAACGCCACCTCATTTTTTTATTTCTAAAGGTAAGACTTTCATCAACTTAAAAAAAAAAAAAAATCAGTATAATTTGTCTATAAAGTAGTTTAGAAAAGTTTCAATTCAGCAGTCAGTTCTAAAGCAGGAGAATAAAACCCTGCTTTAATGTCAATGAGACTCAGCCTGTTTGGCCATGTGTTTGTGATGTCGCTGTGGTTCAGACGCAGCAATAAAATCTGCCTTTATCTTTGGATAATTCAATTATTTTAAACCATAAAAGTTTAATCACTCTTGTTCCACTCTTATAGATCATTTCTAGGTCTTTGTTTTGTGTTTTCGTCCCATGACAGAGTTATAGCTGCAGCAGGAAGCGATTCTGCTTATTCTGCAGCAAAGTCACTGTGTTGCCTTTATTTTCTGAGAACTTTTTCTCAATTAAATTATTCTCTTGATTTATTCACACCATGTTATGGTCACACCATGTATTCTTTCTCTCTCCTTGTGCTGTTTCATTGATGTCGCTGTTCTACTAATTATGCAGTTCTAGAAAACAGATCATCAGCTGCGCCCATGAGTCAGGCTTTAACTTCTCATGCGTGTCACATTGTTTCGTGTGCATCAAAATCCACAGATGTTTGTAGAATCGTGCGTCTCTGAATCCCCTTCATCTAAACATTGTCTTTCATTTCGACTTTGTCACCGCTGTCATTAACGGGTATTTACACCTGCAGAGCGGTGGCTGTTTAACACTCGAGTCTGAGGTTTTATGAATGCACTTGATTAAAATATTAATTGCTCCACCTTTAGGGACTTGCTGCTAAAAATGATTGACTTTAACAACCCCCAGTGAACATGTAGGTCTAATAAACACAGACATTTGCACTGACTTATAAAAGGGTTCATGTCTATATAAAGGTTGTTAAATTAATTCATCATGACAAATTAGAATTTCCAATTAATAAAAAAAAGGAGACGAGAGAAGAGACTTTTTTTTTTTAAAGAGCAACGTTGTGGATTTCCACCCGTGTTTCTGTACTCATCTCTATACCGCTGCACTATGAAATGACATGTACACCCAGGCTCTGAGTGGTTGTACGAAAGAATAACACAGCTCTGGAGTGGAAGACATCACTTAACACAGGAATACGCTCTCCGCTCTGACTGGGAGCCTGCTGGCCAAACTCCCCGGTCTCTGGTGAACGGCATGTTAACTCACCACCTGCTCTGCTGTATGGTTTGTGACAAATGTTGATAGATGTTACAAGTTTGTACAGATAATTGAGTGTCTGGCAAAAGGTAGAAGAACGGGAAGGCTTCATTCAGCAAACGTCTGTTTTTCATTTGTGTAATTTTGGCATCATTAGTTGAGAGCAGTAGTGGTCTGATGGTGATGGTGATGCTGCCGCTCCCATCAGTAATAATAATTATTAGAAAACTGAGTGATAAGACGAAGAGGGAGGCCAAAGAGGAGATTGATGGATGCAGTGAGGGAGGACGTGGAGGTAGTTGGAGTTAGAGTTGAGGATACAGAGGACAGGGGGAGATGGAAATTTTTGACTCGCTGTGGCAACCCCTGAAAAAAGGGATGGGCCGAAATGAAAAGAAGAAAAAAGACAAAACTGAGTGATAACAGTAGTAAAAATAAACTGGATTTCCTAACAGAGTTTCCTTGATGAATAAAACACAAGCCAAAATTTAGAGGTGGTGACAAACAAGATTGTTTTCATGATTTCATGAAAACAATCATAAATAAAAAAATACATAAATACATAAGCATTTATGTATTTTTTCGCGTATTCATTATAAGAAAGGTAAGAATGGAAAGGCAAACTCCTTGTCGTGACATTGTCATTCACGCCACTGCACACAAAAAAATGTCATCTCTGCATTTAACCCATCACCAAAGTGAACAGTGGACAGCTTCGTGCACCCGGGGAGCTCTGAGTGGGGACAGTGCCATGCTCAGTGGACCTCAGTTTTTACCTGGCAATTGGTGGATTCGAACTTGGAACCCTGCGCACCCCAGTCTAGTTCCTTAACCACCGCTGCCCCTAGCTTATTTTTGGCTTCTCAGTGACAGTACATTTTTTACTATACAGTAATTTATTAGTACAGTTTTTGTTGACTCACTCATGGCAAAAAACAATACTTTGGATGCTATTGAAAGAGGGCTATAATCCTAAAGTCCTGCATTATTGGGACTGAGAATTCCAGGGCATCTCTTAGTTCAACTCTAAGCTGACAGAAAATTTTTCTGAAAGTCTAAACTTTAGGACTGACCTGAATGTGAAACACATCCATATACCAGTTTTCCTTCAGGCCGTGTAAAGCCTGAACTGGTAACATTGATGGCAAACTTTGACCACAAAGAGACGGCTGTGCTATATGAGGAATGCACTTACAAGCTGCAGGTCAGTAATTACTCTTTTTACAAACATGCTGTGTGTGTGTGTGTGTGTGTGTGTGTGTGTGTGTATAAAAGCTTTAACAGGGAGGAACGCTGTGGTCCACCCAGAGTCGTGCTGTAGGAGAGCACTGTTGCAGACAGCACCTGTTCAGTAGATGCAGGAGAAGGAATGTAAGACCAGGGAAAGTTTCTTTCAACGTGCCCCAGATGCCAGTATAACACAGATGTTGTAGTGTTTGCTCCAAAACCACAATCACAACATATGGTAATTGCTGCAGAATTATTTTCTGGCCAGCTCTCTAACCAGGGACTGATAAAATGGAGAAGTCAGCTACCGACGCTCTGTGGAATGAACACCTGCCAAATCTAACTACATGAGATGTCAGTCCTGTGAATGAAGGGCCACCAGGTAAAGCCATTAGGGCTGGTGATGGCCAGAGCAATCTGAGAGGCCACGGGTGAATGAATCCACAGATGTTTCACTCAACATTCTCCGCAAAGTTGATTGTTTGTGATCGCGCTCGAATCCAACGTCCAGCCGAGAAGGTCGTAAAGGCCGCAATCTTCAGGACGCCGGCGGAAGGGGGTAAAAGATTTAGGGTAAAAGATAACGCTGTTCAGAAATTAGCCACCAATTTGGACTTCAGCCGCAGGATTCTTAGCATGTTTGGCAGTAACATTGTGCAGGCCGTCACCTTAAGTGGATGTTTTGAGACGCCTGTTGTCTTCATCACCGCAGGTACGAGTGTGTTCACGTGCAACGGGGGAGAACACAAAACAAAAAGACAATAATTAAGGAGGGAAAAAAGATGTTTTGACTGAGAAGACCAGAGTGGAGTCTGTTGGTCTTCACATTTACTTACACTTGACAAGTTAATTATTCTGATTCATAAAGAGTTTTCTTTTTTTTTGTAGAAAAAGGCGGGGAGAATAAAAACATTATTTGACACTGTTTTCACAAACATGTTTTACTTTGCTGACAGCTCAGCATGAAACTTTTTTCTACAGCATAAATAAAAGGCCCACTGTAAGACTGGGGTAATGTATAATTGAGGTTATTAAGGAAAGTGTTTTTTTTTGGTTTTGTATTTGGTTTGTTCTTAACTTTAGGTGCTACATTAAGAGTTGTATTTTTATTTTTTAATTACTGTACATTATTTTAATCAGCACTTTGGCTGAATCTTAAATATAGTTTTACCCTATTTATAAGAACAAAATTCATGTTTTTTTTTCTTAATAGCACATATTTTTAACCATATTATAAACAATCATGTTACGACAAGAGGTTAACATGTATTATACTGGTATTTAAATCTTTAAATACCTTTAGATAAGGCAGAGGTGGCATGTTGGTTAAGGAACTGGACTGGGATCTGGAGGGTTTGAATCCACCAACTGCCAGGTTATGACTGAGGTCCACTGAGCATGGCACCGTCCCCACTCACTGCTCCCTAATGGGTTAAATGGAGAGATGACAAGGAGTTTGCTTAATGTTTCTGTCTTTTACAGTATAATTGACACTCACTTGACCTTACGGTTCAATCTCGGATGCATGGCTTTATACAAAATAATAAAAATCTATTATATGACCGGTAGAGTTTATGATTTCCCTCTTCAAATATTTCAATGTGCTAAAATATGCCAGGTCTGCCTCATAAATTCCACTGATTGTATGAGCAGAATGTGGGAAATTCCACTACATTGGACCTAAGACTGGGCTGTGATGGTACATACAGTGTGAGCAGTATCTAAATGGGGAGTAATGTAACAACGTTTGTTTTCTTATTTCATTTTTTTTTTCTTTTAGTTATAAATCAGCTTGGGTTTTACCTCCTCACTCTGCTGCAGATACTAGTGTTCTATCACTTTAACAGTGTCGCTGTCATCCTGGAAATATTCTTTCTAGGTGTCGCCAGGCTTATGTTGTCTTCTAGTCCTTTTCTGCAAAACAAAATGTTGCCTCCCTGTCAAATTGACTCATATTCCCACTGTGGTTGAAGCACCTCTGAAACATAGTTAGGGATTTGTGAAGCATTCAGTAATATCCACGAGCAGCGGCATTTTATCTCACTAGCAAAGCGTGACTTTACCAGCACTCAGCCGAGATATTCAATCACTGAGCTTTTCTTAATTGTAAATGTTCGCATGTGGTTGTTTAGTTTTCCAGGGTGTGTGTGTGTGTGTGTGTGTGTGTGTGTAATGTGTTTCTCTTGAATTCAACCATTATTCATCTATAGCTCAGAAGCAGCCGATGGGGTTGGTTAGAAAATGAGCCCTGTTCTGTTTCTCAAGTGAGTGTTTTTAGTTCAGGGTAAACACACATGCTTTCACGCACACATGCTCTCACACATAACTACACACGCAGACACATGCAGCCCAAACTACAGAGCCCGTAAAGAAACTTGAGGGTAATAATAAATGAGAAAAATCAGACCTTTTTTTTTCTCCACTGAGTTTCTGGCTCCACCATCTGGTCTTTCTAATGACAAGCATCACTTGCACTGATGTGCTGCTAATGATACACAGTATATGCGCAGTTCAATAACACGATGCAGCCTACACGTATCAGGCTACACATCCTGATTATGTGATTTTAATTTAGATTTAAAAAAAAAAACCATAATTTTACAGGGCTTTAATTTGGCTTTGTCAACTGTAAAAAATAAACCTTAGTTTAAAGCTTCTCAACGTGCATCTCTATTGATCAGCAAGGTCAGAAAACATCCTTTAAATGTTAAATGCTTCAACAAATAAGGACCTTTTTAATTATTTATCATATTTCTCCACGGGGGTTTCTGAGAAGGCGATAGATCACATACTCATTACAGCAGCATTTAACAGGTTGATAGTATTTTGATTGTTTGGACTGGTGACATTAAATATACTATATTTAAATAAATACTGCCGGGAACAATTAAATACATATGTATATAATATACATACAATGATGCCTTCTGCAAAAGAAAGAAAAAAAAAACTGTATGTAACAGCTCCAATGATTAAATTGCCCTAAAATACAAATGCAGCAACTAGGGATTTTTGCTGCTATATTTAAGATATTCAATAGTTATGTAATTTTCATTTTATCAATTAATTTAAATACCCCCCTCATTAATGAAGCAATAGACACATCATGCATTAAACACCTGACTTAATTTTCAAATGTGTTGTAATTTTTTGTTCATTTTGTTCATTGAAATAGGTTTAATTCCTGTGGATTAGGGGAGAGGTTTTCTGAATTTACAGTTTCACTTTCACCTCATCCACACCTTGGTGTAACTGCTGAAGAGAACAGGCAGTTGGTTTCCCTCCATTAATGCAGTATTGGAAAACTAACCATGCAGAAAGTGGCAGGCTTGAAGTAAGGCTTTCTTGTTCAAATGCATGAGGGTTAAACACCACCTCTAGTGATTTAGTTCTCCTGACAGAATGATGTTACTACAAACTGACTCAATACACGGGAAATAACGACAAAAAGAAAGAGCTGTTGCTCAAAAGCTACTCAAATTGATCAAATACAGATTAAATCTGCAGATTATTCTCCATATCCAATAAAATATTACATTTTTCATGAACTGTATTTACGCAGTCCACGATTGTCTTAGCAAATATCAGGAAGCAATAAAAGTATATTGATACCATATCTCAATACGCATTCATAAAATTAATTGCAAAAATAAAAATGCTTATAGATTCAAATTATGATTTTTTTTTATTAAACAACAGCAGTTAAATTAAGTATTCATTTTTTTAAAAATAAACCCATCAAGATATCAAGTAAATTACCTCTACAAAATCTAAATAAAATCCTCAAATATTGGAGTGTAATTAATATATTACACTGTAATTACAGTAAGTATAATAATGTATTGTACATTGATGTTCTATTAAAGAGATAATTATGGAATTTCTTTCAACAAGCATAATATTCATACATATATATATATACATATATAATTACTATTATTATTATTCTCAGCAGAATGAGTAGCTAATAAGAATCGTTAAGGGTAGAGCAAAATTAAGGGTAACCTTTGATTTAATCAAATGTGACACACTATTATCATTTTTTTTTCCTTTCCTCAGAATAAAAAAAAAATCCATTCTCATTCTGAAAACCCCAGCCTCTCTGATTTGATACAAATCCCTTATTTAGAAATAGAAATCTGCAAAGCTTTGTGGGTAATTAGTGAACATGCTTAGAGATGTTTGGCAGGTGTGTTTGATCAGTGGCACGGAACGCAATCATTGTTGACAGAGCGAAAGATGGCAGAGGGGAGGAAATGGGAGCGAGTAAGTAGGTGGAGGACAGGGAAGTGTGAAGGTGGAGGGCGGGGTTGTTCTTACTACACCGCCCCCTTTTTTTGGCAACTTTTATCACAGACAAAATGAACGCTGCCTCGGTATGAAGCATCTTAAGGGGCAGAGGAATGTGAACTGAGTGTATTTATATGCAGTAGAGCTCTACAACGATGAAATATTAGTGAATTTAACAAACTTCCAAATTTTCTTTTTTTTTTATTGATTATCACTTTGCCACATATAGCCAGGTCTATGACTCTACTCTGTAACTGTAATTGCAAAATTAATTTAACTTAATCAATACAATGCAAATGCAGTGTAATGTAATGACTACTTTCAAATACATCTTGTCTTTCTGAATTATTAATGTCATTGTATGTGTGTTTGCATGGGAAGAACGGGGTCTAATTAGAACAGATACACTCAGCTAACGTGCAGATGCCGCAGGCATAGTTTATATATAAGAGCTAATATTTGAAAGTCAAATTAAAGTTGAAACAGACCATAATAACCGTTAATTAACTGTATTTTTTTTTTTTTTTCATTTTACGGACTTGAGTGCATTATTCACAGGCTGGGTGCTTAACATTTCGGACCACTAAGATACATTTCAAAGCCCTGAATTATGCTTTGATGTGCCGGTATTCTCTGCAGATTAGATATTATTATAAGATCCCTTTGTAAAAAATTCATTTTATTATCGCTGCATGAAATGCATAGAAATTCCCCACATAACCAACCATTGGTGCAATTAACATCTTCGATCCAGTTCATATTGCTGATAATTTATACAGTCTTTGCACTTCCCCTGTGATCTCTGGGCACGGGCCGACTACCACCACCGTGGCCTGGCATTCAACTGAATGATGTCCGTGCCGATAAAAATGGAAAGAGAAAAGCTAATGAACACAAGTCAACTGTCAGGATAATAAAGACTTTGGGCGAACGGGTCGTTCGACAAACGGCAACAACAAGTGTAGCGACATCAAACCAATTAAGACTGACAATAAATGTTAGCAGGAGTGGGATTAACAAGACATGACTGGGAAAAAGCAATTGCAGTAAACAAGAGCTCCATGGTTGATCATTAAACGTATGTCACACAGTGCTGCACATCAGCGGCTGAGTTTAGGACTCCAACAATACAATTAACGTTATACAAGAGGCGAAGGCAAGGGTTTGATGACCAGAGAATGAAACGTGAAATATTGTGTTTGGAGTTTACATTTGCATGTCTTCAAACAGGTGACATTAGCAGCTCAATGTGTCTTTGATTAGAAACAGCATTTGGTAATTAAAAAGTTTAACTAATTCATTATTCTAATTAACTAGTAATTGTTACTTAGTAATAATTAAAAGTAAAAAAAATGATCACTAAAAGAGACATATAACATAAAAGTGTCTTTGGATTTTTGTTTTTTATTCCAAGAATGTCTCTAAACATCTCTACATAGATGTTTAACCAAATTTATGTGGGTTACACTTCTCTGTTCTAACAGAGTTAAATAGCTCTAGGTCAGGGGTTTCAAAGTTGTGATCCGTGGGCCATTTACGGCCCGTGCAATGATATTTTGCCGCCCCCACTTTGATTTCAAAGTTGAATTTATAATGATATTTCATAGATTTGATCTCTACATTTTATGGTAAATCCTATAGCTCACCACACCCATTTTTCTTTTGTATTTTTCTTTTGAACACTGAAAACTGACACAGCCCTTCAGTGAAATGATAGTGTGGGTGGTGGCCCAATGAGGTGGCAGAGTTATGCTGAGGTTCTCTTTAGGGCAGACAAGGATGGACAGATTCAGGAATGAGGTGATTAGAGGGACAACACAGACAGGAAGGTTTGGAGAAAAGCTAGAGAAGACAGATTGACATGGTTTGGACATGTTCAGAGGAGGGACAGTGGATACATTGGTAGAGGAATGATCCTAGAGATTGGACCTACCAGGTAGGAGACAAAGAGGAGATTGATGGATGCAGTGAGGCGGTAGTTGGAATTTGAGTTGAGGATACAGAGGACAGGGGGAGTTCCATTGACCTGGACCACACCTCCGTGCAGGTGGTAAGCCCACTGGAAGTCAACCGCCCTAACCCGGACTTAAACTTGTCCAGGAGGTGAACCCTGGGGTTTTACACATATGACAGAGACATTGACTCTGGGCCTAAGTGAAGGCCTATGTATTCCAGGCAAAAGAAAATGTTGGGAAAAAATAATTTACTTAGATTTAGGTTTAAACCAGAGTGATAATTCAAGCATGTCCGTCCACCTCCATGAATTCTTAATAACCTGTACCCAATATGTATTTCAGCCATTGTAAAACAAAAAAGTCCTAGAGATTTCCTAGAGGTTCTTCAGGCACATCACAGCAAAATACAAGAGTGGAGTTTCAATAAAATCATGGGCTTCAATAAGCAAAGAAGCAAAGACTGCTTACTTCCACTATACAAAGGCTGAAAATGGGAAACTCTGAGAAGTGGTGAATGTCATGGCGGCTAATAAATAGGCAGGATTAACGCATACCTTTTAATATTCACGCTGCCTAATGGGCTGACAGTGTTGAATTATCTATAGGTCTCCAAGATTCAAAAAAGGACCATCAAACCCAAAGTTGAGAGCAGTGTCTTGTAATTGAATAATACATTACATGTGGCAATTATTTCCGTTAGAAGCAGACTGAGAAATCAATAACCAAGGGATCAAATCAAGGACTGTGAAGCTCTTGTTTCTATTCCCCATGTGACCAATTACATCAGCACAGTTTAAACACCTGCAGTGTCACAGTGAGCTGTGACACTTTTCTCTCACATTCTCTTTATGCGCTCTCAGTCTCTTTCTCTCTCTCACCCGTGCACATTCACATTGTGCAAGAAAGACGTAAAAGAATCAAAGAAGGAGAAGTTTCTGTGTGTGTTAAAAAATATTGAAATGCTGATTCCAGTCTCATTACATGACATAAATGCAGCATTGTTTCCACGATGAGCTGTGCATCAAGGTATAGGCTGTAAATCTGAGCTGATGGGAGAGTAATTCATCTTTGTTGGGATAATATGCACCCACAGTCCTGACCTGCAATTATAAATTATGCACCAGGTTTTAGCTCTAGGCAGTGTCCTCCCATGACACGTGTGCTGCTGATTAAGAGGGAGTGAAATGGCTTTGTTTTAATGAACATGTCCCACAACACAAAGACAGGGTCCGACTCTATCACAGGTGGCAGTGGGGCTCTGACCACCGCTTTAGTCAATTTGCTTTTGGGGGCGAGCGCAATTTGCTTTATCTGAAATATTCACAGGTTCCAAAAAAGACTAAAAAAATCACAGCTCATTAAATGTTGATGGTCATGGTGAGTAGAGAGAACACTGGCTGTATCAAAGAGCTGGTTATGTCCAGTGAATACTAACTAATCTCTCCCTCTCTATGCCGGCAGTGGCTAATTTACAACTGATCTTTACTGTTCCAACAGAAGACTATATTTACATACTACATGTATTTATACATATATGTTCTTTTTTTTATCTAAGAAAATGAAATTTTATGCTCCAGCATGTGTAGCATCTCTACTCTGTGAAACTGTAGACACTGACTGATGCTTCCTATCATCTCAGAAATGCCTTGTCAAAACTCAAAACAGTCAATAATGCACAAAGCACATGAGCTCAACCCAGCAATAATAGCCTACGGCAAAAGAAAACATGCAGCAGCAGGAACGATCGATTATTAGTCCCATTTGTTTTATTTTGTTCAAATAAAGAAGACATATATTTGTATTTTTTATGTAAGCGTGCATGTAAAAGAGAAGGCTTATAATAAGTCATTTTTAGGCCAAATTCAACAAATCCAACTTCTGGAAAAACTGCTTGGATTTCCAGGAGGTAAATATTTTGGTTTAGAGAACACTGGTTTAGAGAATGTAGAGAACATCTCATTACAACACAAACATGTCCGTACTGTATTATAAAACAAAACAAAACCTACATTATAAGATGAAAAAGATGAGCACATATGAATGAATTTTATTTATCAAACTGGCTGTACTTTTTTCAATTGCTCTTTTTCATTAGTGTGTTTGTGGTATGTGTTTGCTTGTTATTTGTCCCAGTGACTGCAGATGGAAATTAGTTCTAAGAGATTGAGTCTGGTACAAAACATCTTTTCTGTGATTAATGCTTATCTACATCATATCTGTCCCTAAATCTAAAAAAATAAAACAAAAAAATAATACAGACGTCACTATAGAATGTTGGTGGGCACTCGTGACAGAAGAGGTAAAATACTGCAATGGATGTTCGCAAAGTTCACAAAGAGAATCATGGTGTTCATGAAATAAAAATCATTGGCAGCAGCAGTACAGATCCATATTACTCTGATGTAGAGAAGGGGAGAGTGAGGAAGACAGGGGCAGGGAGACGGAGGGAGAGAGAAAGAGAGAGAGAGATTTTAGATTTTAAATATGGAACTTTATTAACACGACCCAAGAAAGACAGAGGTGATCCACGGCCAGCAGAATAAACAACAACCAGTGTGGCTGTCGCACCCTCTACTGACATGAATCGAGATAGAGAGAGGGGGGAAGAGAGAGAGAGAGAGAGAGAGAGAGAGAGAGTTTTACAGAAGGTTAAAACATCCACAGGCGAGAGTTGAACGAAGACATGCACAACCAAAGGACTTAACTTCAAAAGAACCTGTGTTTTCAGCTATTCTCTGTGGTTGGCTGCCTTTGGATATTTAATGGCAGTGGATTCCATTTATATGCTCACCTCCCTATTGATATCTGCAAAATACCTTCATCTGTAAATTTGAAAAAATAAAATCTTTCTGAAAAAATTGAAACTTGTTGTTTGAATTCTGTTATTCCTGGGTCAGCAGGGAGCCATGCTAACAAGTGAAGAACTTTCCCCTGAAGTGAAGAGAGGGAGAAGGAGAACACGCTTGTTTTTTCTCCACATAAAAGCTTTGAGATGACCTATGACTCCAGCCAAACCTTTGACGAAAAAAAAAAAATGAGGACAATCAAAAGGACAAATGTGACGGCCCTCCTGTGTGAGGTACAAGATGAATGTGGAACAGAGCGTCACTTCTGTGATGTCTTTGACCTGGTAGTTCAAAGCTGGACTCAGGACCCTGGACCCCACCCCCAGTTCAGTATGTGTGGACCTCAGACAAAGGCTTTGTTCATAATAAAATAAAAACCTCCACATTGTTCCTTTGAGCTGGATACTGCAAAGCAAGAAAGGACACTTTTTACAGAACCAGGTAAATGATTCATGATTCCCTACATCACAGCCAGGATGACGATGATCTGGGTCAAAACTCTGTACATTTTCATAAACTTTAAATGAAGTCAATATATATATACTTTATTTAAAGTTTTTGATAATATACCAGGTGTTGGTATGGAGTTGGTGTCCTTAAACACACAAACACACTTTATCATCAAGAGACACAAGAAGGTGCTTCAGCCTGTGGCCATAGTTCACCACAGCACACAGTGAAGGCTGACTCCAGCTGCTGCTGCTGCTGCTGCTGCTGTCGCGGTGCCTTTATTTCTCCTGAGACACAAGGGTGGACGGAACTTTGAAGTTAAAAGTGTAGCTGCCAGACAATATGAGCAGCATGTGGACCTCTGAACTCAATGATAACATGGTCCATGGTGCTGTTCTTCTCACCATATAATAAATATACCAACATAACAGCTGGACCTTTACTTTTATAACAGGGGTCGCAAACCAATGGAACAATATTTTGCTTCCCCCACCTTGATGTGAAAGTTGAATTTACAATAATATTTTATAGATTTCTTCTCCACATTTTGGTAAATCCTATAGTTCTCAAAACCCTGATCCACAGTCTCCTTCTGGTTCAGTGTTGTATTAAACAGAATATATGGGAAACTGATTTTTATTATTTTTTTTCTTTTGTATTGAACACTAAAAGGTGACGTGGCCCTTTGGTGAAATGATAGTGTGGGTGGTGGCCCTCAACTTTTTTGAGTTTGAGACCCACGATCTAAATTGTATTTATAAATGCATGTCAGCTACAAGGTAAATACTGTAAAGGCAACATTATTAAGCCAAAACCTTTATTCTTAAGCATTAAGCTTGATTTTAATAAACTATAGAAAACTGTTGTGATAAGAGCAAATGCAGCTTAAATACAAAGTATTTGTTAACTTGTAACTTCATTATCACTGTGTTTGTGTAAAAAAAACATGTATTGTTGGAGATATTATTGTAAATATGCAAAATGAATGGGAGAAAAAAAATGACATGATTTACGAGAAATTACAGCTCTCCAATCAGAAATGTAACGTTTTGTTTAAGTTGGTCATGGATGAATTTCAAATGAAACCTTAATTTGTAAATTCGTTAAGCATTGCAAAATCTGACAGAGACGAACTGATGGTTTTCATATCTCATAGATATATATGTTAAATGTAACATGTAAGAAAGGTAAAAAAAAAAAAAAAAAACTTCCGGTGTAATAGTTGTAAACAGTTATGCAGTTATAAAAAGCAAACGCAACAAGGATAGAAAACGCAACGGCTTTAAAGCAGGGTTTGTGGCTATTTGCTGCCATCGTGTGTGCAAAAAATGAAATTACCTATTTTCAATTACATGGTAGCCCCATTACAGTAGGTCTTCACACGTAGCTTCAACACTTTATGATAAGTATATATCTATAAGAACTTTTTGAGGTTCTTAAATTGAAGACAGAAAAGAAGATATTCCTTGTAGCAGCAGATAAATACTGTCTTTCACTACAAATTCTGTATTCAATACAAAGTAACACCGTACACACCATTTAAGTTACTCATTGATGATCCCGCAATGGACATTAAAACACAACTACCGTTTCCAGTTTGTTTTTAGAGAAACAAAAAATACTTAAAGGAAATTCTGCAAAAAATATCTCCAATTCAATAAGAGAGAAAAGTAGACTACAATTTTTTTCTGTTACTTCTGGCTCATATACTGTATGCAGTGGATTTTAACAGTGTTCAGCCACATGGTGGCATTTAAGAGCAAAAAGGTTTATAGTAGAATTTAATTCTGCATTCCAATCTGTAAATATGATATTGAATTTTACTTTTGTGGCATTTAAAGATGATGAGGCAAAGATTTTTTTTTTTATTTTACAAAATATGCTTGATGTCACAAAGTTTAAAATGCACCAGGAAATGGCAATACAATATAATACAAATGTGCAATCCAGGAGTTTGTCTTTTTAAAATAAAAAATTTAATCTCTGTTTAATAACAGCCTTATCTGTTACACTGATAGTACACAGGATGGCAGTATACATGGTGGCAAAGACACAGCAGCAGCATCATCAGTGTGGACAGGCATTGGAGAGAAAGAACGAGGCGGAAAGCAAGAAAAGTGCAGTGCAGATTTCTTTTTTTTTTCTTGGATTGTTTTGTTTCTCTAAAAAAAACTCAAGACAATCAGCTCTGACCAACTTTCAGTGTCTCATCCTTGGGGTTATGAGACAAAACAGGCGTCTGACAGGCGTCTGTCCCCAGACACTGAGGGAAAAAGCGCTTCATACTTGAGCAGATCCTCTGAGACTCAACTACACCAACCAAGCAGCTCATATTATTCATTAGCTGTGTTTGTGAGTTTTCATATGGTTACTCCTTTGCCCCTCTCCTCTGTTCACTCCCAGGACATATTCATTTACGGGCAACAAGGGACAGCATAGCCAGCATACTTGAACATTAGTACGTTGCAGATTTTTATATTTAAAGTCTTTGTTTGAGAGTCAATACAGGATTAAAACAGATTAAAGTGTCATCGAGTCAAATGCTGAGTAAAATATGTCTCTAGTGAAACTACAGGGTCGTTCAGGAAAGTAGGAAGTGAACCCTGGAGAAAATAAGAACAAATCTTTAGTGCTGCAAAATGCAACTATTTGAGTGACTGCATAGCTATCCATCTGCATGGGGAAAAAACTAAATTACTGACTATAAAAGGCCTGAAAAGAAATCTTAATGTAAGGAAAATGCATTGTGTCTATTAATTTACTGATGTATCTATTTAAATATTACAAATTATGTCATCTTCTTCTTTTCCTGTAAGGCTGGTCCGTTATTCAGGGGTTGCCACAGCAAATTGTTCCCATCTTACTCTGCCCTCTGTATACTCAACTCTACCTCCAACTACCTCCATGTTCCTTCTCACTGCATCCATCAATCTTCTCTCTGGTAGCTCCGTCTCTAGGATCTTTCTTCTACAAATGTATCCACTGTCCCTCCTCTGAACATGTCCAAACCATCTCAATCTGGCTTCTCCAGCTTTTTCTCTGTGTTGTCCCTCTAATGACCTCATCCCTGACCCTGTCCATCCTTGTCTCTCCTAAAGAGAATCTCAGCATCTTTAACTCCTCCACCTCCAACTTTGTCTCCTGTCTTCTGCTTATTCCTAGTGTTTCTAATCCATACATCATGGCCTTTTACCTTAGCTGACACTCTTCTATCACAGATCAGGTATATTTTATGAAATATTATCTTAAAGTTGAAGTCTGAAGTAAATTTGAAGCTATTATACAGTCAAGTATAAATCAATAAAACAATACAAATTATTAATCAACTAGCCAAACTGTATTTTTTTGAAACAAGATGGTAGGAAAAATAATAATGCTCAGTTTACTAAAAATGACTGTTTAGTGAGAAAATGTGTTCACAACAAATAATGTAATTAAAAAAATGTAGTGGCCAAAAGTACTGTATATAAAGTATAAACAAACAAAACAACAAAACATATATTTTATGTTTTTTTATCTGTTAAATTTGTCCTTATAGAAATATTTGACAAAAATAAATATATGTTATACCCCATACATGGGTAAAGCATGTTTTGTAACTATCTATAAGGTAAACAATTAAATACAGAATAAATAAGGATTAAACACGGACTCACTTAAAAACATACGTTTTCCAGGTCTTCCATGTTGTATGAGGTGTTATATCCACCGTCGTCCATAGTCAGCTTAAACTTATCTGCGCAAGTATTGCTTTCATTTTAATTATTCGTTTTTCATATAAAGTGTTCCTTGAAGCACCTGGCACTAAGGGCTACATTGAGCTAAACTGACGTCACTTCTCTTCCGGCAGGTACGTGGCCCGCCCACTTTTCCTCGTCTTCTTGACTGCCAATCAACTGTGTGTAAACTGAATTTTTTTTAAATTGCACCAAGACTAGTTTTGACCACCACATTTGAATGTTTTAACGCTTTAATACTTCAAGTTACTTTACAAAAACATATTTGAAAAAATCCATCATTGAAAAAAAAAGCTTTTTTTCTTCACAATCGTTTAATGAATGACTAAATAAAGGGGTTGTAAACAAGTTGAAGTTGCTTTGTTTTGTTTTTTTTGTTGTTGGTTTTTTGCTATAAGTAAGAGACTATATGACTAATGTCAATATGTGTGACTGTATGTAACATAATAATTTTACAAAAAAGACACAAAATCATAGTGAAAATGAATAGTCACGGTGTAGATAAAATACAATTTATTCCAACACACACTAAACATTTCTAAATTTGTTATCATGAAGGAAATCCAGCTCGGGTGAAAGTGTCAGTGAGAGTGAAAATGTACAGCAAGAATTGTACAAAGGCCATGTGTGATAAAGAGAGAATTTTTCCTCTTTATAAAACAAAATATTTGTGTTGCCTATAGATGCAAATGCTTTCACAATTATATTTGTACTTGAAATGGTTCTATAGCAAGACGTCAGTTCAAATTTAGGAGGGATATTTTTCTGATATGTTTGTAGATGGATGATGACACAGTTCTGAAATACAATGAAGGTTCTCCTCTGTTCTGGAAAGAAAGAAGCGAAAAGAAGGCATTAAATACAAATTTGAAGTTGAACATCATTTTAACATTTGGTCTCAGTGCAGCAAAGTTGCATCACATTTTAGAGAAAAGCAGTTCTCACTGTGGTAGAAGTGCAGTGCTGTCCACAGCCTTAAACTATTATCAGGGCATGAACATAATGTTAGTCATTTGGCCTTAATTATAATGTTAGTGACATCTGTAGAAGCGACAGCCCACCATGGAGCAGGATGGATGGGAAATGAAGATCAGAGGGACAGGGAAGGTTAAGCAGGTGGATATAAACTTATATTAGCTGAGTTCATTCATCTTATGGATTCTTTTCAGTGTTGCTGAAAGCTGCAACCAATCCCAGCAGCCTTGACATAAAGACAGGGTAGAACCTGAACAGTTCACCAGCCACTCATAAAGACACAGTAAATCATGTTCTAATTTGGCCTTATGTTACGTGCTTCTGAATGGGGCTGGAAGACCAGAGTGCCTGGAGAAAATCAAACAAATATGACGAGATCTAAGATTGTGGGACAAATTTGATGAAATGGACAACAGATTATTCAACATGGACCCTTTGTTCTCAATTCTGAGCCTCCTGTTCTTGGGTCAACGTACCCATACTTTGGCTCACACTGGGCCATGTCGCTTTTTTCTGCCAAACGCTTGGGCCCCAACGTTGGTGTGGACAAAGTTGCTGTATCCCAGTCCACCTGATCGACTCAGCAGGTCGGCCAAGCGATGGGTGACACAGGTGGAGGTGTTACAGCCCCGCTTCTGTGCTGTGGTATTGCTTGTTCAGGTAAAGAAACAAACACATGTATTTACTACAACATTACAGGTAAGTGTTAGTGGTAGAGTGACATAAAATGCACATCGTCAAACCGTTATCAGTTGCTCATTCCTATTCCACAGAATGCTAAAATTACTGGAACTGAGTTGATGAATATGAATAAACAAAAGATGATTCCTTTCCAGAAATTACCACTGTTTTTAATTATTTTATTTGGTATATTCTTGGCTTAAATTACAGAGACAGAGTTTGTGCTTACACTGAAATGTTCATGAATGACGTAAACAACATCAGATGAGTTTTATTGACATGCATCACCAGGCAGGTTCGTGAATGTATCTGGATAATCATGCATAAAAGAGCTCAGACAAACAGTAGTTGTGCAGTTGTGCTTTAGTTTCCATACGGCTCAGATAGACTTCTCTTCCTGCCAGGTGTATTTGCTCCCACGTTGGTGCGGGGATAGGTTTGCAGGTTGTGAATGTCCTGTGAGAGTTTGCCCAGCACACATGTGCTTAAATTGGTGCAGCGTTTAGACATGGGTTTATCCGAGCTGTTAGAGACAGACACACATGCATGGCTTACAAGGCATGAGGCATGCAGACTAATGAAATTACAGGAGTGCTTTCTGTAGATGAAATGTCATGCATTCACATATGGAAACATGTTATTAGAAAAGATAAAAGACATGCTGTTACAGTCATCCATGTGTCATCTGAAAATGCATCATGTTATTGAACATACTGTGCATCAGCTGCCCATGTTATTAAAGTGTTTGTTTGTATGTAATGTTGGTTGTCATGCATGTTCACAATGTGGAGCGTTGACATGCTTTAAGCAACCTAACCAGTGCCATTCTATTGCAGCCACATGAGTAAATGAATGAATGAATGGATGAATGAATGAATGAATGAATAAATGAATGAGTTAGGTTGTAGAACTTTTAGAAAAAATACTGTTCTATACAGATAGACAGACGGAAATGAAAGGATGTAAACCAAGAAACATACAAATGAAGAAACAGACCTGTTCTCATCAGCCGACTGTTCCTGCTCATCAATCATCTGCATAAAGTCCTTCATAGTTTTTAGGAGTTTTTCAACATCGGTGTCAGAAACCATGGCTCCATTTGGAAACAACTCCTTGTTGCTTCTAGAAACACACATCATTATCATACATCGAGACAAAGTAGTGAGGGACTCACTGAGCAAATACAGGTTTGCATTTAGTTTGGAATAATAAAATCAGTTGACCTATGTGCTAAAAAAAACTGCTTGTTTTACAAATTAATATTTTAGCAGCAAAACCTCACCTGGATGGAGCTGCCTGTGACATGTACATGTCACAAATGATCAACATGTAGGCACAAAGCAGAGTCCACTGTTTCGGCATCATCACGTCTCCCTGACGAGAACAACACAGCCAGAGAAAACAGGTGGATTCTGTAAAAAATACATTTAAGCCAAAGAACAGAACTAACACGTGCTCAATTCACAAAACTTGAACACATCTACGAAAAAGAGCTCCTTCATTCATACTCACTGTGAGATAATGACTCCCGTAATGAAGATCTAACTGATGATTCCACTCTGTCTGCTGGGCACAGCCCACAGAACAGGGTTTTATATACACTATCTTCCCCAGAGGTTTCAGAGTGAACTGAACAGCTAGTTGATCATAGTCTATTGGCCAGATGAATGGTTTACCTCAAACTACAAGCCAATTACAAGCCCTTTGGGACATTTAGTGCAATGCTCATATTCTCAGGCGATTCAAAAAAATGCTGTTTGTTTTTAGAATCAGAACATCTCAACATGAATCCTCAGGGCTATATAGAAGTATCACTGAGGAGTTACATAAACAATTATACTGCATTGAAGTAGGTTGGTATGAGTACATTTGTTCTCGAGTAGTGAGCTTCAGATAGATAGATAGATAGATAGACAGATGGATGGACAGACAGACAGACAGACAGACAGACAGACAGACAGACAGACAGACAGACAGACAGACAGACAGACAGACAGACAGATAGATAGATATACACTGGACTTCTAGACTATGTTTCATGTCAGTTGTTGACTAGAGAAAATTTCATGTCCAGTTACCAGACTGAACTCTTCAACCTCGTGGGGACTGGAGTACCCTGCTGAACCTGAGCTCTCTGTGTCTGGCCAGCATCTAATCCCCCTTATGTAACAATATTGGATGATGTATCATAAATCCCGTATCCTGTTCCTTTTTTTCTCTGTCCTTATTGCGTCACAAGGAAACTCATTAGTATAAATGAGCCTTTTAGTACTATTGCACAGACCTGCAGCTCCTACACCAGGCACTAAATTAGACCCAGTTCCACCCAAGCTGCTCATTATGGGATAAAGACTTACAGTCTCTGCATACACTCTGGGACGTGTGTTTATGGTCCTGCACTTATCTCAGAAACCCGAGGTTTTTTTATTATTTTAAACATTTACCAAGCAGCTCTTACACCTCGCACCTCTACCACTCTGACCGTGTATTGTTATTTTGATGCGGAAGGAATTGATTCCAAAGGGGAAACTGTATTGACAAAAATACAATCGGTTCACGGTGTCTGCATCTGCACGTTCAGCCTGACTTACTTGGAGAGAGTAATTACAACACAGGAGAGCACTGATGACAGGAAGGGCAGCGTTACGCTCACAACCCTGTCCATCAGGGACTCAGACACACAGTGAGTTTGTCACAGTCACACTGTGCTGGGGAAATAATAACGACAGTCGCTTTTGTTTAAACCAGACAAACCACAACGCTGCCTCTGGGGAATTGTTATATTTTTAGGCTCACTGTGAGTTATGTTAGTGGAAATAATTCAGGAAAACTTTGGCTACTGGGAGTTTAAATGTGATTAACTTCTTTTTGGTAATTGAACAGATCTGATTCTTTTGTTATGTTTGCCATAAGGTTGAGTAATGTATAGGGATATGTTTTATTTGATGTGCACAGTTGATATATTCTGTTCTCTCATAGGTGCATTTAAACCAATTCCTATGGGTCACATTTAACTATGAGGTAAAAATCATTTTTTATTTTTTTTTACACTTTCCCCTGAATATTTCTATCAAAATCAAACCAAACTCCCAAACACCTGTTATACAGTATACCACTCCTTTACTATTCCGACTGTATGAAGAGGATTGGTAAAGTCCATAATAACATATTCAAGTACTGTGTAATTTGGTTTTCCATTTAATCAGTGCTATACAATTAACTGTCCTTCCGTATAGAAATAGGCCGGAAGAGCAGCTCAATGTGGCCTTTTAATGTAAAGACTGATGCTGTCTAAGCACAGTAACTGTATTATATCCTATATCCTGAACAGGAGAAGACAAAAGGATGCAGCTCATCATTATACTGCATCTTTCTATGTATGTTTTTTTTGTTTAAAGAATGAAAATGCCTTTTATTAGGAATGTTCTTCTTCTTTCAGCCCATTCTCAGGGGTTGCCACAGTTGGTCAACATTTTCCATCTCCCCCTGTCCTCTGTATCTTCTACTCTGACTCCCACTATCTCCATGTCCTCCCTCACTGCATCCATCAATCTCCTCTTTGTCTCCTACCTGGAAGCTCCATCTCTAGGATCATTCTTCTACCAATGTATCCACTGTCCAAACCATCTCAATGTGGCTTCTCTATGTCCTTTAATTAGGACAATAACAATATTGTTATTACAGGATGATTTTATACATTTACATACAGTATATATGGAAAGGAAAGCAAACTTCTTGTCATTGTGACATTGTGATTCACACCACAGCACGCAACAATGTTACGTCTGTATTTAATCCATCACTAAAGTGAACAGTGGGCAGTAGGAATGGAGCGGTGAGTGGGGACGGTGCCATGCTCAGTGGACCTCAGGTGTAACCTGGCAGTTGGTGGATTAGAACCTGGAACCCTCCAGTCTCTGGGTTAGGGTTAGGGTTATCAAACAGCTGAAGTGTCAGTTGGAGCATAAGCACACTGGTATATCATGTTTTGCATAAATCAGTCTAGTAGGTATCATATTGGAGCAGTTGGCGGCCTAGTGGTTAAGGAAGCGGACTTGGGTCCGCAAGTGTCAAATCCCCACACCACCAGGTTACCACTGAGCATGGTCACCCCACACTGCTCAGCCAGCAGCCCAGTGCTCACTACAGTGATGGGATAAATGCAGAGGCCTAATTTCTCAAAGGATTAATAGAGTTCTAAAAAAAATTAGCAATCATAGCTTTGATGCAAGGAGTTACACAAGTAATAAACAAACAAACCAAAAGTACTATAACTAACACAGGAGTAAATACTTTCACACAAGATTCTAACAATTCTTCTTTTACATCAATCTACTAAATATTGTGTTATAGATCATTGATTTGATGCAAGTAATCACACCAGTAGTTTACAAACAAACCAAAAGTAATACAATTAACACAGTAGTATATTTTTTCTTACAAGATTCTACCAATATTTAGAGGTCAGTGTTCCCTTCGTGATATCAGTGTGGGACTTTCTGTAAACACTTCATCAGACAATAGCGTCTCTGTTCAGGATCTACTCACACATGTTACATTCTAATTTACAACTCTGAGAACTGATAGGTAAAAAAAAAAGATTATTGTAAGGAGTACAGTTTAAGTTTTATCATTGTTAAACAGACAACAATGAACACAAAACCATGCAATGACTAAAAGCACTGTATTTGTCAGTACAATGTTATTGCTAGTGATGTAGGAACGGAAGTGATTTTTGTCACTGTCAATAAAGCCATGCAAAATGGCCAGAAATCAGCTCTGAAATTAAACTTAATTATGAGCCTTTGTTGTTATTATTGGACAGGAAGATTTTTTTCCATGACTGTATATATATATATATATATATATATATATACATATATATATGTATATACACACACACACACACACACACATATATATATCATATTCAAGGATTGATTTCTTGAACTGCATGCTCAGTTCTATTCAGAGGAACAAGCCTACTCTAAGTCTGGAATGTGTGGCATGCCGTCACTTCTAACCTAAACCTCTGACCTCCAAATGTATTGCAGTTGCATGTGGGGATGAAGATAGCTCCAGCCTCTGGGTGAAGGTTTATGTGCTCATCAAAAGCAAAACACACAAACAATTTGCTTGAAAATGATGATTAGATGTGGAAGCACATGTACACCATCTCACTTGGGGTAATTTGATATCCATTGATGGCAGGCTTCTCCAGCGTTTCCTGCAGAAGCAGATTTGGATGAGGCTCTGCTTGTCTGCTCCGTGACCTCAGCTGATACTTTGCTAGGCAGCTCCTCTGTCAGCTGATAGTCAGCAGTGGTGAAAAGTGCTGTAGTAAAACTTCATCATCCACTTCCCTTGGGTTTTTGAAGTTGTGTTGACATCGTCTTGTCTAGCAATTTTTGGAGATCCAACTCATATAACTCCTGAACCTGAGAAAATTGTTCCTTTTTCAAGGGTTGCCACATCGTTGTCCATCTCCCCCTGTTCTCTGTATCTTCTACTCTGACTCCAACCACCTCCATGTCCTCCCTCCCTGCATCCATCAATCTCCTCTTTGTCCTCTACATAGGAGCCCCATTTCTGGCATTCTTCTACCAAAATATCCACTGTCCCTCATCGGACACAATATGGAATTAGTCCCTAAAATAAGTTCTGCACCAACAGATCCTTACCTATTTGGTCTACCAGTCTACTTCATTCTAACCTGCTTTTCCTTTCTTTCTAATAGATTCAGTTGCACTCTCCAAACCCCCATCTTTTCTTCAGCTCTTTTCACACTCCCCGCCCCAGAAAAGTAACCCGATATATTTCAATCGACTACGTCAAGTCTCTGTCGTCACAGTCAGCGCCTGCCGGTGATTTTCCTGCATGCATTAAAGCTCTGCTGCACGCTCCTGCTGAGGAAACCAAGTCTGCATGTTATAACGTGAAACTTGCAACGTTGCAAACTTTCCGGGACCTTCCTCGTCGACAAGGCAGACAAAGCATCGGTCACCGCTGCAGCCCGACAATGACCCGCCCCCGTCTGTGGACAAGAAGAAATCCAGACCAATATGGTCCTGATCATTGATCGCCAGCAGCACAAAGTTCACCGACCCAAGGTCCAGAGGCGGGGGTTTGAAAAAGTGCAAGGTGGTACTTATAGGCTGTGAGGGACGGCTGCGGTGAAAAGGACAGTCCTGCAGCTCATAGAGTTCTGGAAAGAAACGATGGTCTCCATCAAATCACCGTCTCTGGTGCCGGTGTCCGCCGGTGCCCAGGTTTTTCTCGGGTTATCCTGCTTGGCCGTGGCCCTCTTTGCTTTCCTGCTCACCCGCCAGCTCTTCAAGCAGAGGAGACCCCCGGGTTTCCCCCCCGGCCCGTCTCCCATCCCTGTCATTGGCAGCATTCTGTCTCTGGCCACTGAGCCGCACGTCTTTCTGAAGAAGCAAAGTGAAGTTCACGGACAGGTAACTTTTTCTTGTCATGCACACGCATGCATGCAGAGCTAAAGGCGCAGGCCGTGCAGCTTTTATGCAACTGTTCTTTTTGAAGCACAAACTTATCAGGACAGTATGTCCCACAGGGGCGCATAAAGAATTTTTAAGGGCAAAGGCAAGCATAGGGCCCCTGGATCTGAAAAGCTTACTGTATCATCCGGGAATCTGCAGCGGCTTTATATGTTGTTATTGAATATAAATTTTCCAAAATATGGTGTTGATCAGGTGCTAATGGATTTATCCTATAGATTTTTGCTAAAAATGTATGTTCCGACAGTTGCTGTCAAAATTACTGCATCACATGCATGAATTGATATGGGACAATAACTTAGATTATAACCTGAAATGCAATAAATCTTTTTTATTTTTTCCAAAACACAGTTGTTACTCAGTAGTATGAACTTAAAATGCCGTGTCAATGCATTCTTGCGCTTGCAAATGTCCAGCCTCATCACGCACAGCAGAGTAAGCTAAATTCTGAGGAACTATCAGTTGATTTGAGAACAACTCTCTAAAAACGACTGCCGTGATGGACAGAAATGTAGGAAATCCACCAAGTCTAGACTTCACTTCGTATACAATGGCGTATATTTATTATAATCCCATAGGGGTCATATATAAAATGTACATATACCAACCTGGAATCATCAGCTCCAAATGGCATGTTTACATAGATAATGATTAATCACAAGTAATAATAATTACATTATAATCCCATGGCACATTTCATTGACATTAAAAATGGCTCTATGCTTTTTTAAGATTTTCAGTCTTGATCTGGGAGGCATCCTTACTGTGGTGTTGAATGGATATGACTGTGTAAGGGAATGTCTGTACCATCAGAGTGAAGTGTTTGCAGATCGACCGTCACTGCCGTTATTCAAGAAAATGACCAAAATGGGTGGTAAGGTGTTCACATATGTGAAAATACTGTTGGCTTTAAAGAATGTACTTGGTTTAATACATTTCTTTATTTACTTTGTTAATTCACAGGCCTCCTTAATTGTAAATATGGTAACAGTTGGATAGAACATCGTAAACTGGCCTGCAACTCCTTCCGCTACTTCGGCAGCGGTCAGAGAATGTTTGAGCGAAAGATCTCCGAGGAGTGCATGTTCTTCGTCGACGCCATCGACGAGCACAAAGGGAGGCCGTTCAACCCCAAACACCTGGTGACCAACGCCGTCTCCAACATCACCAACCTCATCATCTTCGGGCAACGTTTCACTTACGACGACCACAACTTCCAGCACATGATAGAGCTCTTCAGTGAGAACATCGAGTTAGCCGTGAGCGGAGCGGCGTTCCTATACAACGCCTTTCCTTGGATCGAGTACGTGCCTTTCGGAAAGCATCAGAAGCTGTTCCGCAACGCCACAGAGGTGTACGACTTTTTAGTTGAGGTCATCGGACGTTTTTCAGAGGGCAGGGTTCCAAATGTACCTCGACATTATGTCGATGCGTACCTAGATGAGCTGGAGCAGAACGCGGGGAACCCCAACTCTTCATACTCTCATGAAAACCTCATCTACTCAGTTGGGGAGCTCATCATTGCTGGGACAGAGACCACCACCAACACCCTGCGCTGGGCTATGCTCTACATGGCCCTCTACCCCAATATACAAGGTCAGTTATAATATGAGTATCATCAAATTATAAGAGAAATCAATATATATAATCTGTTCTATTCTGCTTAATATCATTATACATTAAATTTTCTGATGGTATTGTTTTTTCTTACTAAGAGAGGGTGCACAGAGAGATTGACAGTGTGTTGTCCAACGGGAGAGCCCCTACTCTGGATGACAAACAGAAGATGCCCTACGTGGAGGCAGTTTTGCACGAAGTTCTTCGTTTCTGCAACATCGTTCCACTCGGCATTTTCCGTGCCACCTCCCAGGATGCACATGTTAACGGCTACACAATTCCTAAAGGCACCATGGTGATAACGAACCTCTACTCAGTGCACTTTGATGAAAAGTACTGGAACGACCCAGGCATCTTCCTACCAGACAGGTTCCTGGACAGCAATGGCAACTTTGTGAGGCGGGAGGCCTTTCTTCCATTCTCTCTGGGTAGGTCTTGTATTTGTCACATTTACTTTCACTTTTAACTTGTAGGGTTTGTTACCTGTGATCGTACTGCAATGACCATATTTCCCCTATAGATAACATAAAGAAGGCTAAAATACCTTTTTTTTCTTCAAAAAGTTAAATATATGTGTCAAACTGAAGGGCATCAGTTGGTTCAGAATGAAACAAATGTAAAATATTGTGTGTGTATTAATTGAGTTTTTTTTTTTTTGCAGGGAGACGTCACTGCTTAGGTGAGCAGTTGGCCCGGATGGAGATGTTCCTTTTCTTCACTACTTTGTTGCAAGGGTATCACCTCCAGTTTCCTCCGGGAGTCATTCCATCGCTCACCCCCAAACTAGGCATGACCCTGCAGCCTAAACCTTACTCCATCTGCGCTGTCCGCAGGCAGCAGAGGGTTCAATACACTGGAGACACTCCTTATAACAAGTAGAGCCACAAGTTGATCCACTTTAGCTCAGCCTGTTTATTCCATTGCCCAGCAGTGCATCTCGGAGATGCATGGATGTGAAGTGGTGGACTTTAATCCAGATGTGGTTTCATCCGGTGGTGACATGAGCCACGTTATCCATTTTGTTTCGTAACTGTGAAATCGTGCACGTCTGCGTCTCTGTTTGCACAGAGGAGCACAAGGAAAGTCACGGTGTGAAACGACAATGCTCAGGAAACTCACATGTGCGGCATTTTCAGTTTGGTGTTCAGCTCAGGGCAACTCTGATTCCGCGAAAGGAAATTTCTACAAAGCCGTGCAGTGACGATGGGTCGGGTCGGGCCGGGTGGGGGCTAATGATTGACAGAATGTGCATCTATGGTGGTTCAAAGCCCTGTCTTTTCAGGATAACGTCAGGTCAGACAAATGACTCCACAAATTCATACTAGTGTGTTGAAAGGGGACTTTCCAAGAACAAATGTGAACAGTATGTTGGAGGTGGACACAGGCCAAGGTCTATGTCATCTGGACTGACTCAGACCCGCCCCCCCATCCTCCTCCCTCAGGGAAAGGCACTCCGAAGAAACTTCATGTCTCTTTTGCAACATTGACTCTTTGCACAGTTACTGTGTACTTACTGAATACTTTTGTATTTTTGTGTAATGTTGCCATTTTTCCTTTTTATTTTAAGACTAATTGTATTCTGTGTATGTTTTCATAAAGTCTTTCCTAAGTCAAAAATGTGTCATCTTTTTGGCCACTTAATGTCAAATAAGAAACATTTATTTCAGGCATGCGCAAACTAAGGCCTGGGGGGTGGATGATGTATATTCTGCATTGTAATCTGTCCAACAAAATTGGGCTAATTTCTCTGATTGGTTTGATTATTCATACATTCATCTTCATCTGCTTGTCTGTTGCCGGGTTGCACTGGCTGCTGGCGCCACCCAGCTCTCCACCCATCCTGTGGGTGGTGAGCTGGTGGTTATATGGGTTGGGACGATGCTATGCTCAGAGCACCTCAGTGGCAACCTGGCAGCTGGTGGATTAGAACCTGAAGCCTTGCAGACCACCACTGCCAAAAGTTTCCTTTTCCTGTAATGCCCATGTTTATCCCCGTAGATGCCATTGAGAAAGGGTAAAAGCATATTTACATTTGATCTCTTATGTATTACATTTTTACATATCATTTATCTCATGAACGCTCCAACCATCTGCTCCTACCTTGTCCCCTGTGTCCACTGTGTTAGGACCACTTGTGTCCGATAAGTCTAAAAGTTTGCCCAAACATGGTCTACTTAGTGAGATCTTATCTTTTTCTATCCATCCGTCCATCTCATCATGTTATATTTAATGTAATCCAGATCCACTCTTGTCCAAATAATAACCGTCTGAGGCTAAAAAGCAATGTGTATAATTACATTTTTCACTCACACCTGCTTAAAGAAATAAAATTCATTGACAAATACAGTTAGTTAAGAGATGGTGTTTTTATGACAGATATAAATAACAACAAAAATACGTCGCCCCCCCCCCACAGTGTAGATAAAGGTGAATGGTTACATTGGACAAACATACATATACATATACTTCTGCTACATAAGAGAAACAACCATTCAAAGATGGATTTATGGCACAATCATCAGAGGACACTGTGGTGTGACAGACTACGCTGTGAGAGGAAATTAAAATAAAAAGCAGGACAGAACTAAACTGAAGGAGAACAAGTTCTGGATCTGCAGAAGCTTCACCATCCTGTGTGTGGGTCCACATGAACGAGGTGACGACATCCGGATGTCAGCCCGCGCATGGCTCCGACCTAGGTCCAATTCTAAAGTAGGATGTCATCACAGGTGACACATTGCACTCTTTGTACTTTTTTTTTCTCTTGCACAAACAGAACCAGAGCCCAGAGAACTGTTTCCAATCACAGGCTTAACCCGGAATTTATCTACAGTTAGTAGGTAAAGTTTGGCACTCGTTGGTGAAGTGGGACAAGAACAAGTTGATGACGAGATACAAAGAGTGGTTTTGATAGTGAACAGGGGGAGAAAGTGAAAACTGAACTCAAAATAGAAGTCAACATCAAACCTGGATATTTAACACTTGTGGAGATTGGGGGGAAAAACAAATCTGGAATCACAATCTTTTACTTACAGGATCTGAATGTACATGTCAGCTGTATGTAGAAAAAACAGATGCATTCATTGGATTATTTAGAAAATATATATATTTATATGCACATACTCTTTTGTACAGCGGCTAAACACTTGTTTGGTATTCAAATGTGCACACTTTTGACTACTTTTGTGTCTCTGAATATTACCTTCCTCTCTCGTTTTTACACGGATCAAACATTCTCTTCAGAGATTAAGATCTTTTGGGTAAGGACCAAAAAAAAAAAAAAATCTACCTCCCCTTTATTATTAAATATCTTTTTTTCTAGTGGAATGACACCAGGTCGAAGAGAAAAAAAAACAAACAAACAAGAAAAAGTAGTTTTAAACCACAGTGGAATGAAAACCCTGGATCCCTTTTATACACACTGGCCATGTGGAGGGTTTGGGAAAAGATAAAAGTAATAAAGAGAGAAAATATGAAGTCAAATGTTTCGAGTTTGTTATATCCGTGCGTAGGTGAAACACAGGTGACCGAACTTTGTACGATAGTTGAAATAAAGTCGAAAAAACGGTGATTAAACACAAGTCTGATGGAGACGTGACAACGTTAGCCTTTCGCTGATAATCAATATAAGCCTTGAGGTTGTGAAGAGGTTACGCAAACAGTGTACGGCCGTCCAAACGGCAGCACATACTGTAGGCTCCTCTGTCACAGAGGAGTTTAAAATGCTTACAACTGTCGCTTAGAATGTGACTCAAAAACCTGTTACCCAGACTTATTCAATTTGCTGAGTCTTTATCACATATTTCATAGCAATGATGGTAATTCTTGCAAAAATAATCATTCAATTTTGCATGAATCCTGAGTAACCTTTGAAAAAAAAAAAAAAATTTCAATCCACTTAAAAAGAAAAAAAGAAAAGAAAGGAAAATAGAATCCGCTGAAAAAGAGTCACGATCCTAACATGGTTCAGAAGAGAGAAAACACACAGAGACATTCACAAAGAAATGACATCACACTGGAATAATTACAAATGTGCTCTCTTTCTCTCAGCCATTCATCCTCTTCATAACATTTGAACACAGAAAACACACACACAAACACAATGAAGCAAAAGAACTTAAAGGGATAATGCTACTAATAATAATAATATTAAAAAAAAAATAGAGACAGATGTTACAAATAAGTAAAAGCATCAAAAATGATGCAGATATAATGCTAATATTCAGTCAGCTTTTTCAGTAAAGTCTCTGTGACTGAGTCTTATACAGTGTTTTGTGTCACCAAGAAAGAAAAAAAAAAAATCTACCAAAAAAAAAAAAAAAATACTACTCAAGAAGCCTGGGCTCTGGGCCACATATAGGCTCAGGCACATTATATTAATATTAACTGGAAAAAAGACAAAGCAAGAATTGTGTGTATGTATGTATGTATATGTGTGTATATATATATATATATATATATAATATATATGTGTTCCCATATATGTATACATATACACACTCATATGCATACATATGTTATATATGTATGTTTACATGTGCATGTATATGTTTTATATATACACGCACATATCAATACATATATGCACATATATTTATATTTATGTGTAATTTTAATATATTTGTGTATGTATCAGACACTAGGGTTGCCTCAGTCTTGTCTTTCCATTGAGCAGTTCACTTTGGTAAAGGGAAATCATCTTCTCTCCAAACATCATTATTTTTCCTATCGTTCCTCCTTTCTTAAATACAGATATAATAGTTCTAGTACCTAAAGGAGCTGAAAGGCTTTTTTTTTTTTCACTCAGGGCCTCCAGCCGTGTTACCATGGAGCCACTCCTCTCTCCTTTTCTCCTTACTCCTCCACAGTGTTTTCTCCTGGTGCTTTACATCTCTCTGGGGCAAAAAAAAAAGTGCATAGAAATCTTGGGCTCCTACTGTTGCAGCAAGGATCCGCTCACAGTAGTAAGGCCATATATTTGTTTCTCCGAGAAAAACAAATAATAAGAAAAGGATATGACCTCAGTTTGCACAGTGGAACATTTTAACATGGACGTGAAACTAAAAGAAAAAGAGGGAGACAAGAGTCTTTTCTTATGTGCATTTGTCAACTTAGGGCATTAAATGTTGGTAAAAGGCAGTTGGCAGTTGAAGGACACATGTCCCTGTCTTGTCTCATCTACCAAACTTTCTTTATTGGTTTCTGTTGGACCCGCTGCTACTGACGATCTTCTCCCTCGTCTTCCTCCTCCTGGATGACCTGGATGTCATCGGACGAGGATCCCGGGAGGCTGGCAGGTAAGGTGGGAAGCAGGCCTTCAGTCTGTGGCTGTTTGCTCAGCTCTTTGTTCTTCTCCTCCTCCTCGATGGTCTTCTTCCATACCTTGTGGTTCTCTGTCAAGTGCTGCATTATGCTGCAAAACAGCCTGCGGTGCCTCTTCCCCATCTCTGCATCAAAGACATCACAAAGACAAGGTTTGAGGAAATTCACCAGCTGTAGGGAAAGCACATCAAACTTCTCCCGACTCAATCATACTTGGTCCAAGCTCATCCTCCAGGTCGTCTTCCTCCTCTTCCTCAGAGTCTGTATCCACCTGTCCTTCCTCATCTTCTTCATCTGAGCCATCGTTCACCCAGTGACCAGGGAGGAGACCAGCAGCATCGTAGGAGTTACACAGTGGCCCTACGATGTGAGTGATGAAGGACTCCTGCAGCTTAGCCAGCTGTGGGGAGGCCCGGTCCATGAAGGGGCTGATGGGTAACCCCAACCTCGCCTCCTCATCTCCCTTACAGTCCAAATAGTACAGGAGTTATTGGAATTTTTTCTTGCATCACACACTTCAAATTTTGTATATTTGTCTATCAAAGAAAATGGTTATCAGAAAAAATCACTATTAGCAGGTCATGAGGAAAAAACTTATAAAACCTTGACTAGATCAATATTCAACTTAAGGTTCACCATACTTAGCTGCAGCAGCAACTAAAATAGTAAAAACAAAACACAAATAATATAAAATAATTAATATAAACATCTATTTTATATATGTGTATATATTTAGCTTCATATAGTAGAATATGTATATGTATTAAATATTTAGAATATTTAGGAAAAATATTATATTGAACATTAAAAAACATTTGCATGTTAATGTCTATAATTGCTGCAGTTGGTTTAGTTAACAATAAAATTAGAATAAAAGAGAAAAATGCACTTTTTGAGGCACCTCTTTATAAATTTTTAACCTAAGGTATGAGAACAACTGTATGAGTCCGACAGAGTCAGTTTTTATCCTTTACCTGCTCATAGAACTCATTCACGATGCCCTCTGTCCATTTCAGATGGAGATCACGGACTTTGGCCGGTCCGTTGATATCTGCCAGCTTGATACACATTTGGCAGACCAACAGTCTGTCGTTCTCATTGGTCCAGTCAATTCCTGGACTGCTCACATCATTTACCTGGCGATAGATGCAATGTTGGATCAGGTCAGACTTTTTCCCTATGAATTAATGGGTTATTGAACCAGCATTCTGCCATTTGGCCACATGACTTTTTGCACCTTGGCATTGAACTCTGCCAGGATGTCGAAGTGCTTCTTGAGGTCTGTGGCCAGGATGGCCTCGATGACGAGGAAGCGGAAACGCTTGAACTCCACGTGGTCCAGGTTGACCAAGAAGTTGAACTCGGGCCGGGAGAGGTAGAGGCTCCAGGCAGAAGCAGCGTGGTGGTTCTCCAACACTGAGCGGTCATTGTACAGCACTGCCTGGAAACACACCAGACGGGGACGGCAGGTGGTCAGAGACAGAAGACATGCCCTACTCACAATATGTGCCAGTTCCATAGTGTAGTGATGAACACATGTCCATCCAAAACAGAGAAATCAGACAGTCCTGGGTTTGATTCCCACAGCAGTATTAATACAACTGCTGCTGCAAGATTCTTCTGGTTTTAATTCATGTTTGCCTTTTTGTAGAGAAGGGGTCTCAAACTCAAATATGTTGAGGGCCACCACCCACACTACCATTTCACCGAAGGGTTGGGTCAGCTTTTAGTGTTTAAAACAAAATAAAGAAATTAATAAAAAATCTGTTTCCTATAGATTCTGTGTGATACAACACTGAACCAGAAGGATACTGTGGAGAACTATAGGATTTACCATCAAAGTTGGAGAACAAATCAATAAAATATTATTATAAATTAATCTTTCATATCAAGGTGGGGGCCGCAAAATATCGCTCCATGGGCCGCAAATGGCCCATGGGCCACAGGTTTGAGACCCATGTTCTAAAGCAATCAGTATGGAGATTTTGTGGTTTAATAAAATAAATACTAATTATTTTTCATACTAGATACAGACTTGGATCAAACCTGTAAATTTAAGGACAAATGTGTGTGTGTGTGCTGAAGATTTTTTTTAGCACGAATGCTGGCTGTCAACATTATCTGGAAATCGATAGGTCCAGGGTTCCCTCTCCTTTCTTTTAACCCACTTTCCTGGGACTTTAACAAAAACCCAGACAACGCGAGTGCTATCAATACACATGTTGTGAAAAGACAATATTTGAACAGGAGCACACTGTTAACCTTTTGACTCCCATACAGAGGGCTCGCAGACAAAGATGGGGTGACCAAGGAGTCAGTGGACACAGTGTGTCTGCCTACACGATTATTATTTTTTTCATATATTACTCTGCTCAATATCATCTTTCCGTGATGTACTAATCATATATATATATATATATATATATGTATATATATATATACATATACATACTGTACATACATATATACATAGTAGCATTCAAGTCACACTGCAACTTGAAACTCCTTCTTCTTCTCCACAGCGAGTCAACAATTTCCATCTCCCCCTGTCCCCTATATCTTCTACTCTGACTCCAACTACCTCCATGCCATCCATCAATCTCCTCTTTGTCTCAATTCTTCTACCAATGTATCCACTGTCCCTCCTCTGAACATGTCCAAACCATCTCAATCTGGCTTCTCTTTTTCCTCCAAACCTTCCAGTCTATATGTGAAATATTTATAGATCTATCACATATAAATAGCACATACATATATACACACACATAGACACACATATATATATAAATATATACATATACATACATATATACATATACATACATACATACATACATACATATACATATATACATATATATATACAAATACATATATACATATATATGTATATATATATCATGTAACAACATTGTTCTAACAATAATTATATCTCAACTTTCTTAGGCTTTTGTACACCATTAACAAATGCAACAGTAATTTTATGTATACTCTTGCACTAAATGAAAATAATAGTAATTATTCTGGAAAAAGAAAACACTTTGAATATACTACATTGGGGAATATATGGTGCAAATGATAAATAAAGCTCACACAGCAGTCTCACTGCTGTACATCAGCTGATGCATGACCCTGTGCTGGAGCCATAAAGACATTAGTTCAATAACTCTATTAGATCCTATGGCTGCTACAGCCGGTTACCTGAGGTGCATTAGTGGCTACTAGAAAGGCATTTGTGCGACCAGGATGGTCATAGTCGTGCATTGCAGCTGCTACATAGAGGGCCATGAGCTCCAGGGCCGGAATGTTCCAGGTCAGACATCCGTAGCTGTCGTCCGAAATGGAGAGACTCTTCGATGAGGCGTAGGATATTCTGCCTGGAGAGATCCCACTGTCCGAGTCTGACAGAAATGACAAATCAGAGACCAAAAAGACCAAAATTTGTTATAATGGGTGGGTGTACACCCACAAATATGAAATAATTTATAAAGAATACAACATTTTACCTTAATATCTCTTAAATCAATAGTAAAAAAAACATTCTCCAAACAAAGTCTGCTCATGTCAACACACCATCACTCTTCATTTACCTGTGTCACTCCCTGTCACATGTTCACTGTGGATCTGCTGGAACCCAGGGATTGGTTGAGTGGTCAGGTACCAGACAGCATGGAGGACATCAGTAGCATGGACCCGGTTATGATCTGAAAATGTCAAAGATTGTAATCCTGGCAAGTAATGACAGTAAAGGAGTCCATTCATTATCCCATGTCCAACTCACAGGGAATGTCTCTGTAGCCATTTTCCAGCGCATGGAAGTACGACATGAACTCCCTGACTGGGATCTTAAAAATTTCAAACAGACTGGTGTCCTGGAAAAGTGTGAAAGTCACCTGAGGAAAGAAAAATAGGTTTCACTTTTGCACCAATCATAACCACTCATTCATCATTGTTTCCTGCTGGCTTTTGGTTTTAAACAACTAAAGGTCATGCATTGAGTGTTATCTGCCCAGATCTTGACTATAAGCAGATTCATTTATCCAGATCGTATGCATAAGATGTACATATGAAATGCTATATAATAGAAGAAATGTAAAGATCAGTGTCACTAGAATGTAAACTCATCATTTTGTGGTGTGCAAAGGATGAAAATGCAGATTTCTTATCCTCTATAGATATAATAAGGGTTCAGAGGAGAAACTGCGTTTTTGTTTTCATAAGAAATGTTTTGTGAAGATGCACAAAAGACCAAGAAGAATTCTGACGCAATCTACTGCAACTACAGACAGAAGATTGGTCACTGGTTGTCATACGTACGTAGCTGAGTATTCTCCCTCTCCTCCCTCCTGTTTTGTCCACCAGGTCAAAGATTTGAAAGTTCCAAGTGTTCATCCTCTCCATCAGAGCCTCATGGTCCTCCAGCATAGGATCTAGTCTGAACTCCTGCTCACCCTTTAAGAAATCGAAGAAAAGTTGCAGACTAGGTTGTCGTTTAGATTTTGGTTGTGAGTGAGTGGGATTAAAAAGGCCAAATTAATCTACCTCTGATTCCTGAGTCTGCTGTTCTGTGCTTGGGTTCCTCTCCTTGTCCTCCTCCGCCTGACCCTGGTTTCCTGAAAAATCTAAGCTCCCTTCTTCAGTCATGTCCACCTCTAGACTCTCTTCCCTGATCAGAGGCTCTCCTCCAAACTCCATAACCTCAACTCCTGCAAGAACAGAGCATTGGTCTGCGTCATTTATAAGTCCCTACACTAATAAATACACAAGTCTGTACCTGCATGTGGTAAAACTGTATTTTTAAGAAGTTCCTCACATAAACAATATTGCAAAAATTACATTATTTAAATGTTAATGCAAATTCTTTCTGTATATACCTGACCGCCTGCGTTGCGTCTCACTGGCAGATGGTGCATGAGAATCTCCTGTATCACTGGGAGATCCCTTCAGCATCTGACGGCCACAGCTAAATTTGGGGGAGGACACAAACATCACACACTTAGGACCGCAAATGATTAGAGTGAACATAGAAAATAACTAAGGTGACTGAGTGGTATCTTCTGTGCAGCAGGTCTGACCTGGTGCAGAGAGGGTGTGAAGAACTTCGGAATGTCTGCTGAAAATCAGGCGAGCTGAAGGCGTAGCTCAGGCTTTTATGGTTCAGATTGACACTCGGTTTGGTCAAGAAGTCTGCAGTGTCAGGGAACTCCACAGGTGACCTCGTGACTAGTGACGATGAGGAGCCTGGACTGATGGCTGGAGGGCTGTGGCTCGGAGAGGTGACTGGACTGAGGCAGGGAGATGTGCCTGGGGAGGATTGGGGATGCTGAGAAATTTCTGGGAATAACAATATATTGGTTGAAATGTATCCTTCAAAGTCTCACCTGCTCTCCTAGGCCCTGCGTGGTATGTAAGGGTGACAGAGGAAGACCTCTGTTTGGGAATGGTTAGCAGGTTTGCACTGGGCCCATTGGAAAGACCTGAGCTAAAAGAGGGATAAAAAAAAAAAAAGAAATAACTTCAACCATTCATTCGAAAATGTACTCTTTCTTACAAATCCACACTACCAATGGAAAATGCCCTGATAGTCTGAGAAACTCTTCAGCTGCAAAAAAAAATCATCCTGCAGTGCCCTCTTGTGGAGACACCTTGATTCTACACCCTTGAGTTCAACTATTCTCGTGTAGTTAAAAAAAAAGGATTTAAGGATTTAATAAATGTACAACACATTAGCAGAGTGCAAATTAACATGTGTGCATTTCTGTAGGACCAAAAATAATTCTCATAACATAATTACAAAAAAATTGGAACAACATCAAAGGCGATTCAGACTTATTGCTTGCCTGTTACTCGATGAACTTCCCTACTTGTTCTACAATGCTTTTACCAACATGTGGCTGCAGCTGATGGATACAAAAGTATTTTGCATCCACCAATTGCAAAGCTTCCGCTATAGTGGGAAATTGGCGGAAGGAATAGATAAGTAACCAATAAGGGGAGGAAGATGAACGAAGGAATGGAGTAAACAAATATTTATGGATTTTAGGCCCTTTAATTTTTAATGTATTTAAAGTATTTTTTTCCTGTTACCTGGTCATGTTGAGGTCAGGGTGTGGTCTTTTGCCATTGTTGCGATCCCAACGTGAAGATGAGGTTGATTCGAGAGGCATGAACACAGAGGAGGAGGAGGAGGTGGAGCTGCGTCTGGGTTGAGGAGTAGGGAGGCTGTTCCTGCTGCTCAGACCCTGATCAGCAAAAAATGTTGACTCTCTTTTAACAGCAATCAAACAAAAACAACATTATGACACCAAAAAGAAAAGACATGTGTTAGAAGGAGAACACTTTGTTACTGGTGCATTATTTTGTACAGTAAATATCAATTCTTACATTCATTAATATAAATTAGTCATTTGAATTTGCACTTAAAGGTCATTTACTATTGTTTTTCCTTTTCTTGGTTTTCCACATAACCTCCAGTGGGGAGCAGGGAACCAGAAGGAAAGCTCACACTGGTGCAGTGTGATTTGGGTGGTAGTTGTGGAAACTACTGTCCCTGTGACCCGGTAAAAGTATAATCGGATGAACGTGAATGAAGGAATAACTTTTTATTCTTAGCCTATAAGTTGCTTTGCTTTACTTCTCCAGGTAACCTACTGTGGCTTGAAACTCTTTCTTCTTCTTTTTCTCCACAGCGAGTCAACAATTTCCATCTCCC
This sequence comes from Paraplagusia blochii, assembly GCA_016785265.1. NCBI lineage: Eukaryota > Metazoa > Chordata > Actinopteri > Pleuronectiformes > Cynoglossidae > Paraplagusia > Paraplagusia blochii. The sequence continues at coordinate 230,737 of JAFBJS010001753.1, read as the reverse complement.
CCCATCCTCTCTATCTTCAACTCTAACTCAGCCTCCCTCACTGCATCCATCAATCTCCTTTTTTGTCCAAACCATTTCAATCTAGCTTCTCTAGCTTTTTCTCCAAACCTTCCTGTGTCTGTTGTCCCTTTAATCACCTCATTCCTGATCCTGTCCATCCTTGTCTCTCCTAAAGAGAACCTCAGCATCTTCTGCCACCTCCAGCTCTGCCTTGTTTTATACCTGTTCCTAGTGTCTCTGTAAACGTTGCCCTTCACCTTAGCTGACACTCTTCTATCACACTATTGTGACTTGAAATGTACTCATCAAATCGTAACTTGCTTTGGATATAAACAACTGCCATATTTCTGGCAAAGTAATGTAAATGAGCTGATTTTAGACTTGGTCAACCTCATGTACCCATACCAGTCTGTGCTGAGCACCCACCTTAATGGTCTTTCTGTCACTGCGCTCCACAGAGTCCTCTACCTCGTCGCACGGATAGAAACCTGGAAACGGTGTGAAAGGGTTGACCCTGGGACGACAGGACCCTGAGAATGTCCCCATGAGGCTGGAGATGCTACGCAGGGACGACATGGTGTGAGGGGACAGAGACGGATCCATGAGCAAGTCTGACACCATGTTCCTGGCCTCGTTGATGACAGACAGATCCACAACGCTGCCGCTGAGCGCCCCCTGCGGTTTGCAGAAGTAAAAGCCATGAAAACATTTTTTTATGATTTATGGAATATATATATATATATTATATTTACGGGAAAAATAATTATGGAAAAAATATTAGACCGCCCTTGGTTTCTTCAATTTCATGTTTGGTATATTAAAGCACTGTTTCTGACAGTACAAGGACTGCAATTTCATTGTGTCATATGTCCTGGGTATATCGTTTATATGACAATAAAATTGACTCTGACTTTGACTTGACTTTGAAAACCATGGAAACATCAGCTTCAAAATTAAACTCTTATGGAGTATTTATATTATTATTATATTCCATGACTGTATACAAATAAAACCATCTGGTGCAGGCATGGGCAATCTAAGGCCCGGGGGCCGGATGTGGCCCGTTGAGCTTTTTAATGCAGCCCACCAGCCTTGTCCAATTAGATAATTGATTTGTATTATAATTATACTTCTGTCTTTTCCATGCAATGCTTGCTGTTCCCCAGTAGATCACACCAGAAAGGCTATAAGACGCTTAGCATTAGTTTTACCTGCTACTTAGCTTAGTTCTATAATAGTTCCATCTTTCGGCTCTTGACTTGGCCCCTGTGTCTTATTCTGGGACCCAATCTGGCCCTCTAGTCAAAAGGTTTGCCCACCTCTGGTCTAGTGTCTACTGTTAGAGCTAGTGTCAATGCCTATCAAGCTAGTGTGTGGTTATTTGTGGTAGAAGCATGAAAGTAACATTAATACTGGTGATGATTTAGTCTGAAAAAAAATTTAAATCAAGTTTGTTTCTTATTCCACAACAGAAAATGTCAGAGTGAGTCTCTGCAAACCACTCAGGCTGCCACAGGAGGCGCTGTCGAGTACATGGTTCCTTTGAGGATTAAAATCAGTGACTACTACAGTGAGTCTAGGCGCAAACCTTTGACTAGGTGCAGTCATGGGTTTGGGTTGTACAGTAGGATGGGTCTGGGAGTATTTCATATATAATACAAGTCTAAGTAGTAAAATAATAATTTAAAAAAATCTGAAAATTTATTGGAATTCCCTGGGATTTTAGAAAAAAAGATCTATATTCTGTGAACAGCTTTTTACACTGGAGTTAAAGCAAACACAGTACTGACCTGGTATTGAGGTTTGTACCAGTGCTTCAGGTCCCAGTCCCACAGGATCATCTATGGAAACACATGGACAATAGTCAGTTAAATGTCATCAGTTTATTATTCAGTGAAATACATTCACAGTGAGAACACATGTTAAACCACATCGTCTACATTCATGCACAGGCAGGTCAGTAAAAAACAACTGAGTTTCTCTCAGACAGTCCTGCCTGTTATCTAAACACGCGCTGCAGCAACAGTTTACATTACGGATTTCCTGCACCACATGACGCACTTTCTACTTTCTACTACAGGTATGCGACTGCACACTACTTCTGCCACAGCAGGTTGAGGTCTTTGTTTGAAATCAGAATGAGAAAAAAAAAAAAAAAAAAAAATCACAAAAAAAAAACACTGTGGTGTGTCTACAATGGAACTGTGAGATGTTATCTGACTGCAACTACGTCAATTGGCAGCATTGTCATGCTATCTGTTTGTAACCAAACAGCGCTCACACATAGGAGTATGTGGACAGAGCTGGAGCAGGTTTTGTCACATTAGGTTGCTACACCTGAAGGTGTTTTATTCTTCTAAGAACACATAAAAACATAGAAAGAAATCACTGTATTACTTAAAGACTACTTTTTCCCACCAATGGTATTCACATTTCAAATTCAATATATTATTTTTTGAATATTTTACACATGATACTTGTATTTTTTTTTAGAAAAGTTAGTGCATTGAAAATTTCAGTTAGTGATAAAAAAGGAGGAAATATACACACAAAAAGAAATAAAGAACAAAAAGAATAGTAAGAAACAGTAATAGTGAAAAAAGAAAAATGCTGGTTTTATTTTTAAAAAAATATAGTAACAGGAAACACATTACATTTTAATACATAAGCAGGCCATCCAACTGGAAATTAAATGTAAACTGTATTTCTTCACAAAGTGGAGCTTGTAAATAAAGATGGTTATCAGAGTGGTCAACGTGCAGACCCACCTCTCATCACTTTGACCTCAGCAAATAGCAAAAAGTTTGCCCTACTGTGTCTGTGTAGGCTGTGGTTACAGCAGGAAGAATTTAGTGACCATGTGAGGTACCGTGCAGTGTGATTTGGGTGGCGGTCGTGGAGACTACTGCCCTTGAGACCAGATAATGGACGAGAGCATAAAGACGCATTAATCAAGTACTGTACATGTATGACGCTACAGAACTGTAACAAGACAAAATTGTATATACATGCAAATCATCATAGTAATTATGTACTGTACAGTACATACAGTACATAACAACATGACTGGTATCTCTGATACTGAAGATCAAGTCTTGGTAGAACGTCCTCACTCACAGCTGGAGAATTGGTGTAAAGTGTGAAGATAATTTTTTAGGCCAAATTAAAAAAAGAAACGTGTGTTTCCTGTAACTCGACCCACCATGAACGTCTGCCTCAAAATTGCCAAATGTAAAGTTTTAATTCCTAATGTCCTTTCAATATTTTTTTCTTTTTTATAATTCTAGGTTTCAACACATTCAAGCAAATGTATCAACCACTGTTCCACTGAGAATCCATTTGGTCTTCTGTAGTAGACTAGGGGGATAATTCCTCTGTGTCAGAAACTCCATGTTGATAGACTCTTATCATCATTCCGCTACTGGATTGATCTGTCACGATCAAGTGTAGAACCATGCAACTGCTCTTGAATCAAAATCTTATTACATCCTGAAGTGGCTAGTTCTGCATAAAATGCCCCAGACAGGACAATTCACATGACAAACATTTTACTGTACGCTTACTATTAACTAATTGTTTCTATTAACTTAAGATTGTGTAGTTCTCAGACATCAGAGGGGATGAAATGACTTCCATAAGTGCTTGTTAAAGCTGCTGCATTATACAGACCGTCAGCTCCATCCTATCTTCTCCAATCAGTAACCAAATCATTGATCAATAGGACATGTTGGCTGTTTGTCATAAGCATCTGTACTATGCTGCCAAACATTTTATATGGCAAATAAGCCCTGCCATGGCAACCTGACACAGAGGCCAGCAAACCATGCTGCACACACCATGGCAACAGGACGGTTGGAGAAGGCTGGGGGACAGAATTGTTGGCCTTTTGCTTGTTTACGGAGACAGAGGAGCTGAGGACAGCGGCTGAAGACAAGGGTGGACGACGACGGCGAAGGACCGAGGTAAAGATCAAGATAAAAGAAACAGGAGACACAGGGAACCAGGCCACATGTGAGCCCTGTCTGGTTTGACTCTGAGGATCATGTTTTGTTGGCAGTTCCATTTTCTTCTGACCCTCGTGATTGCATACGCAACACACACCCAATCAAATGCTCAAATGTCCAGAGCCTGTCACATGATATAGCGTACTATGTGTACATGCTGTCAACACCTTGGCCTCACGCTATGCCCTACACCTTAGCTCCTATTATGCACACACAATACAAAACAACACAGACAGTGCTCACTGACGGTGCACTGTGTCTCTGAGTAGAAACAGGAAAAGCTGGATGGAGGTGCAGCCACCATCGTCACTGCTGCCACCAGCAGCATCTCTGACTGTGCCACGCAACAACTTATTTACGGTAAGGGCCTTCAGTATCTGCTACGATTACGATCGGTCTGTGAACAGCCCAGATATTTTTCTTTGCGCTGTTATGACAACATGACATGAGGGCAGACGCATACAGTAACAACTAAATCAGCCGTTGACACTGAAGACACCTGCACACTAATAGCCTGCATTACATTAGTCACCTGTTCATGTTTTTGTGAGTGTGCATTATATTATTGTTTTGGTATAAAAAAACAACAAACACACTGTTCCAGTGGCCTCACAAGAAGGCTCTGGTGCCGTGTGATTTGGGCGCCAGTTATGGAGACTGCTGCCCTTACGACGCGGTAATGGATAAAAGAATGAAGACGGATGAATGAATAAAAACAAAACTGTCAAATAAAAAGTTGAATGAAAGTGTGTTTCATTTCTGCACCACTTTGATGTACATTTATATTAAATGAACATCCAGGTATTAAAGTCTAAGGATTTTTTTGATATTTGATTTTATTGAATTTTCTGCGATATTGATTTTTTTTTCACTATTAAATTCATCGGTACACCAATTTTGGACCATATCATACATAGGTAAGTTTAATGATCTAATCTAATCTAACTGATGGTCTGTATGGTAGTCTTTCATCTGGTTTGTTCCCACTGTCAAGACTTGGTTATAGTTCACACTAAATTGACTTGAAATGTGAAATGTGAGTGTGCCTGGTCTTATGTCTCTATATAGTCCATCGTCCTGGGTGTACCTTGCAGTATGTCCTAAGATGGATTTCAGGTCTCTTGTGAGGACTCAATTATAGGGGATATATACATACAGCTTTGACTGATTTGAAAAAAAAAAATGTATGTATATAATGTAAAAAGCAGATTTCTTTGCGTATAAATATTTAATTATTATATTTAGTATTTATCTATATTCTCTTAAAGAAAAGAAGAATTCTTACGTTCTTTTTCATTTTCAATGATCTCTGTTTTAGTCAAAAGTTCACGTGGAGGCTAAATTTGACACAATGGGATTTTGCAATCTTGAGTAATCGTAATATGATGTTAACTCGAGAAAATCTAGCAAAAGCTGCTCACTCCTAATTCAGAATATTGGGTTTAGATTAACTCTAAATCCCAAATATGTGAAAATATAGTTACTTTATTGGCATAAGGCTAATTGTAACTTGAAAAGTTGGACTCCGATGTTAATCTTAGGAGAAAAACTAAAACAGGAAGTTCGAAAAACTGAAAACTCACTGTTCACTCAAACTATCTGAGTTCATGTGTAGCTTCTCCATACAGGTAAAGAAATAATAATAATAATAATAAAAAAAAAAACATCAAGACTGATCCCCGCATCTACAGAATTATTAAGCAGGATAAGAATCGTGAATATCTACTAACAAGAGCCAATAAACCTTTGCAATTTGTGAGACGGCTGGTTAGTCACACCTGCGTGTCATATTAGCTGGGCTCTGACACCACAGTGTGAGGTGCTGGGACTGATGATAATAAGAGTGCGGGGGCTGAAGACAGGTATCAATGGCAGGCAGTGCAGTGCATTTATATGGAAAGGAGCAGGGCACTGCTGACGTCAGCGTGCAGCAACACACTCACCAACGGCGTCAGCAAACGCCTTTGCTCATACACATGCTGATAATGAATGAGGTTGGGGATGCATAAAGCCCGAAAAGACGAAGTAGAGAGAGGAGTCGAAGACAACACAGATCTGGGATCTGTGTCTAAAATAACACATTGAAGAACGGTCAATGACAAAACTGTCTGGAATACTATAAGTTCATGTACAGTATGTGTTAATATTGAGTATATTTTCCAATTATTTACAGCAAAATATTGCTGCATCAGTTATTGACGTCAAGCTATAAGAAAAGGGAAAATTAACATGTTTACAGGGGTATTTTATTTTACAATGGGCCTTGCTTAAAATAGCATGTTTTAAAGTGGTTGGTGTTCAGTCCTACCAAGCAGGTGGAATTCTGAGCTCTATGCAAAGATCAATTTTGGTCTCCAGTAGACATATGCTGGGACTCCCCTGGTGAAACAAAAACAGGGATGCCAGAACTCTCTGGACAGAGAAGATGAAACCATATTTTGATCTTTTGACCACGATATTAGTTTTTGTTTGACAAATTGTATGAGGGTTTAACAAAAACTGTCAAGTCCTTATATATGACGCCTATCCAACAGGACAGAAACCAACTTATAGATGCATACATAAATCACACAATATTATCTGCTGCACAACCCATAGAACTGTAGTAAGTCATGTAAGCTATATGGGATGTTAACATATAACATCATATAACATACAACACAATATATATATATATACATATATATATATATGTCCAGAGTCTGTCACATGATATATAACTTGAAATATATAAATATATGAAAATATATATTTATTTAATGCATATATTTATATATGTATGTGTGTGTATAAAAATATATTTATATATGTACATATATACATACACACATATATAAATATATGCACACACACATAAATATATATTATATATTTTCATATATTTATATATTTCAAGTTTAATCCATTGATTACTATGCTCCAAAAAAGTACTGAATGTATTTTGTCCAATTGGTATAATATACAATACATGGTAGTACAGATGGTTACTTGATCTACAGCTTCCACAACTCTACTGTCGGGGTAACCTGACAGGTCTATGACAGATTCTTTGACCGGGGAAGGAGCTTGTGCAAAATGTCATTCCTCTCTTTCACACTCCTTTACCACTTCACTGCACTGGTGTTGCATTGACGAAGCCAACACAAAGTCATGTCATTGTAATTGTTTTTAAAATCGTACACACTTCTAACAATAACAAATATGTTTTGTGATTTGTACATATAAACACACATGACCTCTTTTCTAAGAGTAATGTCAGTGTGTTCTATAGAGTCAGCTGTTTAAACAGTTACCTGTTTGAGGTTGTTACTGTGAACAATGCCTGACTGTGTAAGGTGAGAAAATTTGTTTGCCATCACTGTGTCTTAAACCCTTCACTGAGTTGAAAGGTAATGAAGTACAATGTGATGAGTTGGACAATATGGATGGAAAGCAAAGTTTTAACAACACAAATATATAATCGTATCTGTAAATATATTTAACATTAACATTATTATTTTTTTTTTTTATAAATTCCTAATCTATAAAGGAAATAGTGCCTTCACACAATAAAAGCAGCTAGATATGACATAGTGACCTTAACATAAAAAATTGCAGGCAGAAAAGTTGAGGTACATTGTAAAATGACATAATGTAAACATAACACCAATTAATCTATCTTAGTCCGGACCTACAGAGCGGAAATTGAGCCGATTCTGCCGCAACTTTTCAGTTGTGCGAGTATCTGGCAAAATCGTACTTTTGAAAAGCATGATTGAATTCCTTAGGATTTACCCATAAATTTTAACCTCAACTTGTCACAATGTACTTATGTGAACATAGATACAGAGGAAAAAAAACAAGTAAACAACTTGAAGCAGCATGGCCGAACTGACAGAGCCACCTGCCCACGTCTGCAGAGACATTCCCTTGTTCATACACTATGTCACTGTCGTCACATTTTCTTTTCCGTGTCGCACAGAATGGCCCAAATTGCCAGGGAAACGTACTGTTGTTTGCTGAGCATTGCTGTCATCGTCTCAGAGAGAACTTGAGGACATATGCACATCTCCCACTGCTGGCTTCTTCTTTACATTACAATATATTAACTTTGGCAGTCACTCTTATCCAAAGCAGTCCCAGATAAAGGAGTCAAACATGTCGTATATGGATCTACAGTGTGAATACTGGATTGTGTGGTGTGGCTGGTAAGCTGTTAACAGTGACCCTATGATTTACTCGTGCATAAAAATTTGCAGAGTATATAGATGTTAACGCAAAGTCGAAAATACCCTGATGTTTTAACTCTAGAACAGGGATGGGCAAACTTTTTGACATGTGGGCCAAAATTTCTCCTATAATTGAACACGGGGGCTGAGTCAACAGCAGAATCCCAAAATACTAAAATGCTAACAGCTTTTATGATGCAATCTACTGGGGAAATACAGGCATTTCAGGGAAAAGACGGAAGTATAATTATAATATAAACAAATATTTAATTTGGACAGGGATGGCGGGCCGCATTAAAAGGCACAACGGGCCACATCTAGCCCCTGGGCCTTAGTTTGCCCTAGTTTGACCTACAACAAACTTACTGCATAGTCTCCATGTCATGTAGAACTCTTCTCTGTCCACTGCACATCTCAAAAGCAACTATGGGTTGGAGGACAACAGGCCCCAAGTGCAACAGGAAGGTTATACCTGATATGGACATGAGTGCTGGATGAGGGAGGCTCACAGCCTTGTAAGGGAACATCTGGTTTTATCATGGAATCAGTGCAGGGTCCTCTCATAAACACAACCTAACGCCTGAGCCCTGGAACTCTGGCCAATAACAAGCATGTGAACACAAACGCCATCCATCAGAGATGAAGAAAGACAGGGGGAGAAGTTCACAGGCCAGTACAGCAAGAGAGACAGTGGCAGAAAAGAGTTCAAGAAAAGACCACGATAGAAATCGAGGGCAAAGTAAATCATTTACAGCTTCAGCCTAAAGCTGGTCAAACAAGGGGAAAAAAGAAAAAAATGTCTGCAAATCTGACAATTTGTTCTCATAAAAACAAGTTTACATTAGACCTGCGTCAGACTGGATGTTGTCAAAGTTGTTTGACGCAACACTTCGATATCAGTTAAATCGTGCAACTACTTTTGATTTGCCTCATAGCAACAATGGGTGCTTGCTGCAGCCCGTCTGTTCCTATTCTCCTGATAAGAGTGTGGATCACAGAGATAAAGGTCAGGATCATATAGACCTACATTTTTCCCACCTCAAACTTTTTAAAATAAGAAATCTGGTAAAAGATTTTTCTTTAAATAAAAAGAAGGAATTAAAAGCTGCAGGAACAAAGCTAGAATTTCAACCTGTTAGAAAACTTTACATATACTACATACTGGGGTCCTTTACTGGTATCTGTGATAGCCTTATACTCAACAGTAGCCACTCCATAACAGCTTTTCATCACAACCAGCTGGTCAGCCAGTGTGATGTATTTGTATTTACTGGAGTACTGTGTGTCACTGCCCTCACGGGATGTTTATTTAAGTAGGTGGATAATGTCAGCAGATGGGATGAATTCTAACGTCAGGAACAGAGACGGGATTTACTGATGGCTGTTACGACATGAGAAAATTAAAACATATGACGACAAACTCTAGCACTAAAGATGCTGATGTTTCCTTCACTACTGTGGATTTAATGAACTGAACCCCAACCAGGTCACCATTCTGTAGCAACTTATTCAACCAACTTTATTCTGTCAATTTGGTTGTTGATACATGAATATGTCACTACTGTACAGTAGGACACAGGAAAGGTACAGTCAAACCCAACTGAACAGTTTATATTCATCTTGCTGTATTAACTTTGCAGAAAGTTTACTTTGATTATTTATTTCATTTGATATTATTTATTAATTCTCTCAGTCTCCATGACTGCCACCCAAATCACACTACTCCACAATGTGAGCCTTCCTGACGTTTGTGGGTAGGAATAGTTCTACCTCAGTAGCAACCTAGCTGCTGGTTGATCTGAACCTGAAGCCTTGCAAACCCATGTCCGCTTCCTTAACCACTACGCCACCACTGTTGACTTATTTGCAAATATTCTATCCTAATTTATTGAGAAACTGACTAAAGTGATGGCAGTGTTTTTACTTTTTTTGCAATAAAAGAAAACCAGAACAGTTTTTTTTGAGCTATGAAAGGACTTTTTGATATTTGTTAAAAACTATCTCAGGAATAAATATAAGTTGAAACAGCAAGTCTGTGTATAAGTTAGTAGTCCTTAGCAGCTTCACTACTGAGCAGCAACACTATCCCCTGTATCACGAAAACACAGTTTGGACAGAACCAGGTCAAAGAGAGATCTAAGCCCATCAGTCATGTGAGGCTTTGAAATGAACTGACCATGAGCAATTGATTAATGTTTGGAATTATTAATCCTCGGATTAAAACACAGTCACGGCCATTTCACAGAGTGGTTTCAGGAGTGGACTGCAGTTTCATCATATGATGAGAATGACACCTACATTAAGCTTACCTTAGAAATTATTTAACAAAAAGAGTTTGTGCTTAGATGATGACAACTTTTGACACTTTACAATACAGGGTTTATTCTTACATAAAAAAAATATTTTTGAATTATAGAATTATAGCCCCTTCTTTTAGACTGACCTTTGCAATAGCCTGAGATTTGTCCAAAAGTTCACATAAAAACTTATACAAAGAAACACACGCTTTCTTTCCTTCCTGCCTTTATGACTCAGTGCGTCAACAATATGGGAATGGGCTATGGGGGCTTTTGACGTTGACCTTCATCACCGGATGTGTCACTTGAATATATTTGACTCACTACGCACAGCAAGCATCGACTACACCTTGTATAACTCCTGCTCGACACACAGTAGCTGGTGCGGAGGTCTTTTTAAAGAGAAGGTGTCCCATTCAAGTGACAAATCTGCACTCACTAAAGTCCAACCTTCAAGTTCCTAGATTTAAGAGTCAGGGAAAAAGCAATTTTCAGATCGACTTTTCCTCCCCAGTATCCGTTTCCACGAAGAAGCAGACTCAGCAGCCAGAGCTGTTGGTCACAACATCACGCTGTGGAATCACCAGAGATCAGCGTTTTACATCTGTAAGTATAAACCCGGAGCTTGGCAGGCATTCAGTGTCTGCAACACCTGAAACAGACGCCACATGGCATAAACAGTGGAACACTGGATGACTGTCGGATGAGTCAGAGTCACACAAACTAAAAGAAGGTTTACTAAACACAGTGAAGGAGAGCAAAGGTTGGTCCGACATTGTGTCCAGTTCATCCAGATTTGTGTAGTACACACAATGACTGGAAGATCTCTACAGTTGGAGGTATTAAGTCAGCGCTGCACTGCTGCTAAAGGGCACATGAATAAAGTTTGAAAAGGGCAGGAGTGCTGTAACAATGCAGTGACTGTGGACAAAAAAATGCGAGTTGATAGGCATCATTTAGGAACTCTAGTTTTGACAAATATTTAAAGAGAAGACATATATTCAGATCTACAACATAACGCTTAACTTTGGATAAAATATAACTTTAGACTGTCAAAACACATCAATTGAAGTACTCTATGTCAAACAAAAGGTTTTGGGTCTTAGGTTTAAAACCACATGGTGAGCAGAGTAACTGAACGGCTGCCCAGCTCTTTACCTCCCATCATACACAGACCTACAAAACCCATTTGTTTAAAACTGCATTTTTCATTTGACAGATCGAATAAGTCATTTTACCAAAGGGCCGCATTAGCAGTTGATGTTCAAAACAGAAGAAAAAATTGTGAAAATGAAAAAAAAAAAAGGTTTCCTACTGTAATACAACACTTCAGATGAGTCTTATGCTAACATTCAACTTTCACATCAAAGCTACAAAAAAAGCCACAAAATATTGCTCCATATGCCTCAAATGGCCCACAGGCCACAACTTTGAGACCCCTTATTTATACCAACGTGTTATTGATGTTTTTAATGATTTATTGTAGCATTTTCTAATATTCAATGTTGTCTTCATGCATTGTACAATGTCAGTGGTTGACAGAAAGGCAGCTATGAAAAAATTTATTGTTATTATTAATATTATTATTATCAATAAACAATTACTAGATGCGTTAAATTTGTACAAAATGTACAGGGTAAATAGCTCATAATTCCTTTTTTTTTCCAATTCTAATCAACCGTACATTTACCATAAATGATATATCCCACTAAGCAGCTGACTGGACCGAAGGGAAATATCAACCAATTATTCCCTCCCATGACAAGCAGCACTAAACTCTCTTGGTATTACGAGGTACTCACATATTCTACTTTGCCTGTGAAACAATATTCTTATTTTGCCTGATGTTAATATATGGTATTTAATCCTGTTTGGCTTCAATTTGGACAGAGAGAGCAGGAAGATGGAGCATTCATTTGAACTAAGATAAATTAAGTGTAAAAGACATATATAAAATCTAAAATACAACATTTCTAATACCCTTTATGATGCCATCTAGTAGGGAAACAGAAGTATAATGATAATATAAACAATTTGATTTGGACAAGGTTGGGGGGCCGCATTAAGAAGCTCAACGGCCTGCATCCGGCCCCGGGCCTTAGTTTGCCAATGACTTAGACTGTATTTAAAGTTTTCTTATCCTTGAGTGATCAAGTTTGACACAAATGTACTGGTGGTATATTTCTGTCAATTTTATTTTGATGAATTTACCAACTGTGTTTCCACAAAAGCGTCCCAGTTTGGTCAAACACCACACTACAGAAACACTGCTTTACACGCAATTGTGACCTTGCAAGTAAGTTTAAGACAATGTGTGTACATCCAAATAGCTTGAAACCGGAATGTAAAAACAGAAATCAACCTGCCTGTGTACATCTACAAAGTTTGGTACACTGAGCCCATGTGTAAACAGATTAAGGGCTTACAGCAGCTGACAGCAGGCAATGTACTGTAAATAACAGTGAATAGAAAATACACATTCATGCAAATATATGGGAAAGTGTGCGCAAACGTGCATGGAAAACAGCCATAAACTTTGTTTCTAGGTGTTTTCATTATCACTGGCAGACGGGTCCATATGAGAATACTATAATTTCATCCAACCTTGTTTTTGGGAGCTGTGGAAGAAAAGCAGTACTAAGGCTTTTATACTTTTTGGAAATTCATTGTTGTCATCAAACATGTCTGAATGGTGTGACAAAAACAATGAAAGACTCATGTTTACAAACTCCCTACAGTTCATTTTAATGAAGACTGAAGAACTTCAGTGACAAAATGGTACAGCAGTTGGAAGGAAAGATGAATATCCTTAAACCATCAGCTTTTGGTGAACTCAGCTGCAGACAGACTGTTTTTAACAAAATAATGGTACTTTTAAAATGATAACTATTATTAGTATTACTTTTGTTATTATTATTATTATAATTAGCAATAATAATAGTAATAATGAAAATAATAATTATAAAAATAATAGTAATAATCCACCTGTTTCATCTGGTAATCCGTTACCAGGTCACAGGGGGAGCAGTCTTCACGACTGCCATCCAAATTACATTGCACCGCACCATACCTTCCTGTGGGTGGTGATAATAACAGAAACATTGCCTCTGGGCCAACACAGAGGCCAATAATGATAATAATAAAAATAATTATTAAGGGCAGCACTGGTGAGCTTGCAATTAAGTGCACTTGGGTCCACAAGGTCTGGGGTTCTAATCTACCAGCTGCCTGGATTGCCACTGAGCATAGCACCGTCACATCCCACATAACTTCATCACAAACAGAAAGGCCATAAGTACGGAACAGTACTATTTAGGTGGCTGCTTGTGTGACCTGGGAATGCATAAATGTGAATAATTAAAAAAAAAAACCAAATAGACTATGTGATGCCAGACAGAAGGTCAAAGGTTCCACAGTGCTGTAACTTCCAAACACTCCACATCTCAAGACTATATCATTTTCAAACACACAATACTGACTTTTTAGAGCAAATGTTTAAATTACACAAATAATGTAGACAAAAGTGCAGCGCAGGTTTATCTTCAGACGCAGCCATAACACTGTCCTCAAAGCACGGACGCAGCAGACGTGACGTTTCTTCTGTTGTGTAAATGAATGTCTCGTGCTTATCCAAAGAAAAAAAAACAAAAAAAAAATGTTAAAAAGTTTCATCTGCTGTCAGGTGAGCACTGGCACGTTCATGTCACTTCAAGGTTGAACACTAAAAACGTGTTCTAGTAATAAAAAAAAAAAGTTGCAATTGCTCAGAAAGAGATTATCCCTGGAGTAAGTTTTTAATCCACTCTAACAGCTCATGTTACAGGCGCAAACGCAGGCTCTGGAAAAAAGGGTAGGGGGGTCGGGGGGGTGAAAAGTGTCAGGACGGAGGGGCTGTGCAGGGAAAGGATGATCAAGGTTCCTGGGAATTGATTACACTGAACGACTAGTGAGCAGATGAAGAGAAACCATGGAGAAACTGAAAGAGAACTGTCCCTCTGAGGCCTGAAGTCAGATACAGTACGTACATCAACAAATTCTCACTTACATTATGTGAAGCGAAGGAGCGAGGTTTGGTATTTGCGTGTGTTGGGGGAGGGGCAGACTGGGGTTAAAGTGAGAAAGAAAGGGAGACAGGGGCAGGCCTAAAAAAAGTGAAGAAGAAAAAAAAAGGGTGGGGGGGTGGGGGTGGAGATTGGCTGAGTGGTGCAGTTCCTCCAAAAACAATTTGTCTAAACCTCATTATCTCCTCTGACAGATAGACCTGGTCCGCTCACGGGTCGTCACGAGGGATTGTGCTCCGACGGTTCGGGTGGCAACAGCGTCGGGTTGAAGTTGGGATTTTTTACACTGCAGTGACTAATAGTGCTTCACAGTTTTGCCCTTTTCAGTGGGATCTGCCCTCAGTTGCTAAACACAAGCCCTCCTCTGTAGCTGCGGCTGACGTCAACCGTCACTTAGCAACAGCCTTTTGGTGTAAAAGCAGCAGTGCTGACACCGTTTTCAAAGAGACGCACAGAAAGAGAGTAGAAGAGGGGGAGAGGGAGAGAAAGAAAGAGAGTGAGGAGGGAAAAATAAGAAAATGAAATGAGAGACACAGAGTCAGAGAATAAAACAGTATGAAGATTACGTGGACAAATGAGAGTAGCATACAGATATAAACATATAAATAATAAAAGTTATTTTTACATAGTAATATATATATATATTTATATATATATATATATCTAAATATATATATATATAAATATATATACAGTATATGTAGACATCCATCGGTGTAGCATTTCCTAATGCCTTCGTTCTGCTTAAATGCCCTCGTATAAAATTAGCCTCAACCATTGAGGTTTATTGGACTAAATGAACCGTACTGTACAACACTAAACCACTCTCTCTCACTCCCCCCTGTCTCTCACCCCGTCGCTGGCCTAAACAAACGCATGCAAGGTTCAACAACCTCATCCTGAACCTAAAAGCTCAACCACCTGTATTGTTTGTATTGTTGGAGAACTTTGTGCTATTATCAAAATACCCGATTAAAACGTGTGCAGTTGTGAGTTGACTGAAACTCTGGGGGAAAAAAAAAAAAGCCTGTGCTGCAAACAGACCCGGTGGCTGAAGGGGGAACATTCTGTTAGACTTATCTTATCAGGCTGCTTCACGTTGCCAATTTTTCATGTAGTGAAAACAGAAGAAGTATGAGAAGCCGTAGCTGAAGCTGCAGAAGGAAAACAAGGTTCTAATTAGCTCAAACTTGGGCTGCACTGCAGCGCGGGGTTTGTTTTCCATGTCTTTCTGGTTTTACTTTGTTTTTAATCAGTAACACAAGTTCTATACAAGTACACAATAGATAAGAGTACAAGCAGATGGAATAAAATAAAAAATAAGGTCACAACGCACATCCGTTCCTTTTACACTGTTGTTCTTTGGGCCAGAATTGTTTGAAAAGCAACAAGCAACTTCCCTTCCAAATAATCTATATTTGCCTTTTGACGATATAGATATAAATTCCAACCTCCTTATGGGATTAAACTGTTTGGACAATTTCACATGTCAGGTGGAAGCAAAAGAATATTTTTCTGTTCCCTCTTCTGAACACTGGATCTTCAGACAATGAGCGCCGTCAGCCCAAGTTCTTGTGGTCCTATCATGAAAACTAAAGAGCTGCAAGGTAATTGCTGGTGATCGTGACGCAAACCGTTTCCAGGGTAACCTCAGTTTTGGAGTACTCGCTCCAGCATTTCCTCATCTGTTCGCACTCACAGCAGCAGGCTGACAATGCAGTCGCTGCATCCTGTTTCACTCTGCAATCAGCCAAACACACTGCACCTCGCTGGGCTTTAACCCTTGCTACTGCTGTGGCTGCTGTGAAGGAACATTTGGAAGCGGCTAAACCAGCTAGTTCTGGTCCACAGATCCACAGAGAGTGAAGTTCTACACATGGCGTCATCATGTCATGCAGGGTTGATGAAGAACAGGCCAAATATTAGCGCAACCATCCTCAGAATGTCACCAAGGAATTTCTGACACACTTTCATCACGATTTTTCGATTTTTTAAAATTATTCTAATTCCAAAAACACGAGCACAAGAGCCACTCATAGCATTGAAATATGGTTGCTTAGAAATATATAAGGATTCAATGTCTTGTCGCTGCACAAGATTTTACGTGCATAAATAATATAAGTCATGTTACTTTTTTAAATTGCACTTTAGAAAAAAGTAAGTAGGTCTGGGATTTAAGAACTTGAAATGAAAAAAAAATATATATTAAAAATAAACAAATGGTCTGCACAAGTATCAAACAAATTGAGAAATACACTACTGAGGAAAAAACATATGTTTTAACCAAATTGGAAAAAAGATATTTAAAGTAAAACATAGTATTTATAATTAAATAATAAAATAGCACAGTAAAAAAGTAAATATTAGCTATAAATGTATAAAGAAATTAGAATTCCTGTAATCAATTTAAATTGGAACATTTTGAATGAAAAAATTATTGTAATATTTACTAGTATTGGATGCAAACCTAATAAAATCCAAGCTGGTTTAACTAGATCTAAATGGGATGAGGTAAATTACTAAGTAAATAATGGGAATAATTACGTGACACACAGTCCTAGCCACACACGCAGACAGGTCAAAATGATTGGTCGAGAAGATATTTAGTCACTGACTTAAAGCAAAAAGGAAAAACCTCCAACAAGGTCTTCCTTTTTTTTTTACATGCAGCCTGATGATGTGCATTTTCTTCCTGATTCATTAGAGCCAGAGGCAGAAACCATATTCTACAGGGCGATTAATGGGACTTGGCATTTTTTCCCCTTCTTTGCAATCACCCAGTGGTACGTCACTGGGCTGTGACGTCAATGTTATATCATTCCACATGGCTTTTCAGTGAGCGAACGTGACAGCACTGAGCTCTTCAGCATTTGCGCCGCTCTCTTTTTCAACCTTTCCCACTCTGCAGCTCCTCTTGTGTTTGTCTGGACATGAAGGGAGGCAGGGGGGAGGAGAAGGGTAGTTTAGCGTGTATTATTTACCCCGGCCTGCCCTCTGAAGCACTAACCACATACACTAACAGTGGGCTCTTCTTTTCTTTCTTTTTTTTTCTGCCAGTAAGCCAGCAGTGCCTCAGGAGCGTGACCCAGAATGAGAGCTTTTGGATAAGAGCTTAGACCGAATGAGTGCAAACATATTTGCACTTGTATTCACTTTTTCTTGGAAAATTAACTGGATTTTAAAGAATTTTAACAGTAATACTTTTATTTCACTACAGTATTGTTTTTGTAAAAGAAATATAGGCCAAACGGGATGTAGCATATATATATATATATATATATATATATATATACAGTATAAACATATATATACACATATATACATATATATATATACATACATATATACATATATATTTTTTTAAGATCTAACAAAAAAATATATGACTGAAACGTGATTTTCTGACTATTTTTAAGTTTGAGACAAGACAAGTTACATTTTAATAAAACTATTGGTTAACTCAACTTGTGAAAGTCATGTATTAACCAGTGATGCTTTGAGGATGACTTGGTGCTGCTGGTGCTGCTAGTATTAGAGTTCAATGACACTGAAACCTGATGTTGACACCAGTTCTGAATGACATAGGACAATACAGTAATCAGCACAATGACAAGTGGGGAGGGGAGGTGAGTGATCATACTCCCTAACACTTAACTTTTATGTCAAACATGTGTATTGTTTTAATGATCAAGCCACATTAACAAGTCATATTGCAGCCAGTGTCACAAAAAAATTGTGATTATATGATTTAATTTTCATAAATGTTGGTTTTAAATTTGATGCAAACACATCATCTTTGCATAGAGCTGTAAAAAAAAAAAAAAAAGTTTTCATTGTATTTCTTTTCACGGCGCACAAGCACATAAAACCTCACCACACCACAAACTGAGCACACTACAGCTAGGTGCAAAACACAAGCAATGACGTACACGAAACAACCACTCACTTAGACAACCCACCACAGCAGGTCGACTGACATGAACTACAGATTAATGAGATTTAACTAAACCTATTCACGTTTAACTGCGACAGACTGGAACTGTATATTTTTCATAAAGCCTTTATTTTATTATACATTTATATATATATATATATATATATATATATATATATATATATATACACATATATTTTTACATATATGTGT